>PVJH01010864.1:0-71655 GCA_004026705.1 Nesogale talazaci
GAATGTCTGAGATTCATTTGGGTCTTTTCTCCCCTTTAGTGGGATAAGTCTCTCCTGATAACATGTCCAAGAAATGGGAGATAGTGACAAAATGTTTTGCTTTACATATGATGTTCTTAATGTCATCAATTCTTCTCTCAAAGAGTCTAATCTATTCAATCTGTTCAATTAGTTAAATTTATTTCTGAGATGTCTTAGAAATTGGGTGAGTATCTTCAGGGTATACTTGTCTCCGATAGACTTGTTCAAATTTTTTTCAACTTCAACTGAACTTACATATGAAAAATTGATGGTCTGTTCTACAGTCAGCCCCTTAACTCATTTTAGTTGCTGATATTAAACTTTTCCACCATCTCTTCCCAAAAATGTATTTATTTTGATTTCTTTTTTATGATTAAACCATTTTAATTTTGTTTTGTTTTACTTTTACTCTCTGTCTGTCCTGCTTGGAAATAGTTGTGTATTTTTTAAGAATTGTTGCAGACAACCACTATGAAAGTACTAAATGTGCACTATAAAAAATTCAAAAATACTGGTAAGCACAAAGACAAAAACAAAGAAAGTCTATGTATTCAACTTAGATTGACATCTTCCAGAGCTCAATTAGGTATAGCTACTTTTTTAAACCTCATTAAATCATACAGGATATCTTTAGCATCCTGCTTTTATCTTCTTTTTTTTAATTCTTTTATTGAGGGTTCATACAACTCTAATCATAATCCATTGTGTGTCAAGCCCATCTGTACATCCACTGCCCTCATCACTCTCATAACATTTGCTTTCTATGTAAGCCCTTGACATCAACTTCCCATTTTTACCCTCCCCCTCTCCCCTTTATAAACCCTTGATAATTTAAAATTATTATAACTTTGTCATATCTTACACTGTTCAGTGACTCCTTTCACCCAGGTCCTGTTGCCCATACCTCAGGGAGGATGTAATATGTAGATCCTTATAATCGGTTCCCCTTTTCTAGCCTGCATTCCTTCTACTCTCCTGGTATTGCCACTCTCATCACTTGTCCTGAAGGGATCATCTGTCCTGGATTCCCCATGTTTCCAGCTCCTATCTGTGTCAGTGTATATCCTCTAGTTTGGCCTGATTTGTAAGGTAGAATTGAGATCATGATAGTGGGAAGAAGGAAGCATTAAAGAACTAGAGGCAAGTTGTATGTTTCATCATTGCTACACTGCACCCTAACTAGTTTGTCTCCTCCCTGAGACACCACTATAAGGAGAAGTCTGTTACCTACAGATGGACTTTGCACTTGGCTTACTTCACTTAGCATGATTTTCTCCAATTCTTCCCATGTAGCAATATGCTTCTTGGTTTCATCACTTCTTTTCAGTGATGTGTAGTATTCCATTATATGTATGTACCAGGTTTTTTAATCCATTCATCTTTTGATGGAAATTTGAGTTGTTTCCAACTCCTTGCATCAATTTAATTTCTGTGTATTCCAATAGAAGAACTCTATGTGTCAATTTACCATCTGATTATTTAACAAAGTTTTGTTGTTCTTGTAGAATTCTATCATGAAATCGCAACTGTTTTGTTTTTTAATGGTTACTTTAAGACCTTTAATCTCACAGTTATAGAACAGAACAAATGAACCATAGAGGTGGTGCTTATAGAACCTATCTTTTTACTTGGAAAGCAGTGTTGTTCACTTTTCTGATGTCTCTGGGCTCTTTTTCAGCTGAGTTACATTGTTTCTAGATGGAGAGAAGAAGCCAATGCAATGCAACTAAGTTTTCTTTCCAGCTTAGATAACTTTGAGGTTTGACAAGTTAACTGTAAGAAGTCCAAGTAATCAAAAGAATGAAAGCCAATTTCAAATTGTATTCCTAAATCTAGCCTAATTGATAACATTTCCCATCTGGCAATATCTTCTGTAGCCTGGGTATCACTTCCAAATTATAAACTAAATTAACATAACCGTTGGCTAAAATTTGAAGAAGCCATGATACCAAAAGCACAACAATTTGGCTGAGGAAAAAGGGAGAAATCACAGACCAAATCAAAACTGGATTTTGACAACTTCATAAATCATGTTTTAAATTGAAAGCTCTCCCAACTTGACATACAAGTAATTCATAATCTTTTTTCACATATGAATTAATTAAGCATATTTTCATTTGTCTTTCCAAAATTACTTTTACTGTATTTATGATGATTACTTAGATGATTCCATTTAACTTAGGTACTCTAAATGTATCCACTTTCAGACTGATAGACTCTTAAGCTGTTGTGAATTATCTGTGACATTTTGTTGGCAGTACCCATTTTAAGGTCAGTTGAGCAGATGATAATGCTAAAAGGACAAGATAATTCATGCAGAAAGAGAACAGCCTCCCAAACCCTTCCAGGGTTGTGAGTTTGCCTAAATTCAAGGAAGATAGACATTGTTAGATTTAACAGCTAAGAAAGAATGATATCGTCATAAATGATGAGGCCAAGTCCCAAACCAAACCCACTGGCATGGAGTGGCGTCTACCACATGGTGACCCTATATAGGGTTTCAGAAACTGTAACTCTTTAGAAAAACAGACACCTTTAACTTTCTTCCATGTTTCCGCTGGTGGATTTGAACTGCCAACCTAGTAATTAGCAGTCCAATGACTACCTCACAGTGTCACCAGGACTCCTTCAATGTTGAGAATAGGTGAGAAAAAGGGATCATAGGAGAATAAAACATGCAGGTGTAGTATCCCACAGTGTCTCAAAAGGAAGATCCAGGGGAAGAGGAAGAAAACCAAGAAATCACAACAGAATAGCTTTCTCTTTGATCCTTGAGATATTTACTTGGCTATCCAAATTGTTTGCTCATATTTCAAAAGTAAACACAAACAGTTGAGTCTATTCCTATCTTTGGCATAGTAAGAACAAGAGTAGTTTCCTTACTCATTCATGTCCACTCAACTACCACACAAAGTGAACACCTCAGCTCTTCTCCTACTGTACTGTGTGGGCTAATGAGGGATTGTAAAGTATGATTGAACGTGCAATGTACAGTGAGAAATATTTAACACCTCTCTTGAGGATTAAAAACCTAATCATCCACCTGAAACTGTCTCCCTCACCAATTAATTCTAGTTTAGGAGATTGACGCTCAGAGCTGCACCAAATCAAGAGCTCATGAAAAACGCAGACAGGTGACAGAATGAATAAGCCTCCAGGCTGGCCTGGAACATAGTGCCTGGAATAAGGCTCTTTGGGAGAATCACTGTCTGCAAAAGACCAGCCAACCTGTCCCTGTGCTTTGCAGGTAATATTTTTTATAAAAGGGGGTTCCTTTTGCTTAGTTTGCCTGGTAAGAATATTTAGCGTAATGAGTAGCTACTGAAGTTAACCAGGGACATGTTTCCATCCAGGGAAATTTCACTATGCTCCACATTTGGAAATTTCAGCTAAAGATAATGGCAGGTAAGCGTCCACCACCAGATGTATTCATTTTCCATTGTAGTTCCTTAAACGGGTACTTGTACACAAAAACCCACTTCCTGTATACGTCAGCTCTCTAGGGTACAATTACATGAAATTATTCAGCAGCCAAGTTTACTTTGTATCACTTGACAAGGTAAAGACACAGGAGAAAGTTGTTCCCTGTGACACCAAAAGCTGCAAATCTTTTTTACCTAAATTTTTAACAGCCACATTCTTCACAGCCTAATAACAAGGCCGCCCACAGACAACATAGTTCACTGTTTTTGATAGCTTCTCATCTCCATAAGGGAAATACTGTGAGATTTCCCAGAAGTCTCAGGAGAAAGCTATGCCCACACGGAGGCCTCACTGGCTACTCAATGGCTATCTCCAGATTAACAGACCATACTCCCCCCACCCCCACATCTCAATCACGAAATTAACACAAGCACGTGATGGCCATAGTCAGAAGTAGATTTTAAATTTGGTCCCCATGTAAAACATTCATATACTCCACGGAAAGACTATCTACTTGCTTTAAACATTTTAAGAGCTTTGGTGGCTCTAATCACAGAGGCAGCAGTTCCATCCTACCAGCTGTGCTGTAGGAAAAAAAAATGAGATTTTTCTGCTCCTGTGAAGATTTATAGCCTCAGAAACCAGGAGGGGCAGTTCTACTCTCCCGTAGGGCTGATATGACTCAGCATGGATTCAGTGGCAGTGAGTAATTGATTGACTTAAACATTTGAGAATATAGGTGAATTTCATTTCTCTTTATAATTATTTACCTAAGGCTTCAAACTCAATCATCATCTTCAGACTTTCGTATCAACTCCACTTCCTCATTTTTCATTCCTTTATCCTTCTCCTGACATCTACCTTCAAGTGAATCATGTCATCTGAAAAGAGGCTAATGTGCTTGAAATATTCAGTCTTTCATATGGTAATATTAATTGTGTGCGTCCCAGGGAGAATACATTATAGGTTGCATTAGCTTTAAATTTATTGGACAAATCTTTGAACAAAGCATCTTTTTACACTGTGATTACACATTTCAGAAACGTTGCATCTGAATGTTGTACTTCATGTGGTTTTTTGTTGTTGTTTTCTTTCTTTTGACATTAAATACTATAGCCTCCAGGAAGCACATGAGGTGAGGGCAGTGGAGAGAGTTGAAAGATAACAAGGGTGGTGAGTGGAAAAAGTTAGCACAGTCATTTAATATGCCTGCTTGTAATTCCAGCCAACTAAAGTGCTATTGTATTTCTTTGCTATAGTCCAGAGAGGATTCGTTAATTAGTGTTTGAAAAATCAGACCATTGGGGAAGGTACCTTGTGAATGTGGTAATCATCAGCACCATTTAGAATCACGTCAATAACATGTGGTGATGGCATGTTGACTCTGATTGTGAGCAGTTGTTGCTGTTGATAAAGCTGTGAACTTTGAATCATTAAATGTGCTTGCTTTGTGGTTTTTGAAACCCCACAGCAGATGTTATGTAGTAGGGTTAAGTGATATCTTGAACATATTCCTGGAACCCAAAGCTAAGAAAGAAAACCATCAAAGAGCCCAGAGCATATGACAAACAGGTTTTGACAAAGCCTCTCCCACAAGAGCTGCCATGGAGAAGTGATATGATAGGTCAGTTCCATTGTCTCATTTCTCTTTTCTGTTAAAGAGTATTTTGCCTGCTCAGCTTGCAGTACATTGAAGTTCATAGTGGACTGTCAGTCTTAATAAATTTTCTATTAACTTTTATTCGATCTTAACACAAAGCACACACACAAATGCTTGATGATCAAATACATTCCCAAATGACTCTTCACTCCTTAAAATGGACAGAGCAATTTGAGAATAATTTGTGAAAATGGATAATCTTCTGAAAAGACCCCATGAGATCTTGTCTGCCACTCTACTTGCCAACTATATCACTGTCACATAGAAGACTTATTTTTCATTCCCAAAAGGTGGAGTACACGGAGGCCGGGGGGGAAGGGGGAAGGTGGGGGGGGGAGAAGAGCCAAAGCACATGCATGTATCTGTCAGCTGTGGAAATGAAGTATTTGAACGGTTGGCAGAGGAAAGCTTGCTTTATTGCTTTGACCTCTAACTTCTGTTTGACCTTTGGCTATTGCCTAATTTTACATGGGTTTGTTTTTCAAACTAGTAACTGAATTAGGCTGTCCATTCTGTCTCTAGACCCCAAACACCTGTGTGTAAATTTTTTGACCACATGCGTCCTTTAGATTCCATTAGCGCTACTTGCACAGGGTGTAAGTAGTATTCCAAGCTGGGCATATGCCAACCTAAACATCTAGTGTTCTGATTATGATTCTGGGAGCCCACTATGTGTTACTGAACCACCGGGCACCAGAATGCAAAGTTAGCAACAATAAATTCTAACTCTCTTCAATGCATTTGTGAAAGCAATAGCTAAACTTGTGGATGAGATCTAGGAGGTGAATATTCTTAGATTAATGGTCTGTAGGGAGCTGAAGAGAGGTGCAGTAACACAGCAACACTTTGTTAAGGACCATTAGAATGAATTCATTGACGGGGTCTGTGCAGCTTCGACCTTGAGGACTCATATTATCATAGAAGTTCCTTTTAGTTTTAAGGGAAAATGAGCATCCAAGTCTTCAACATCCCTTGCAAAACCAACTGCTTTTGATGTCCCAAGAGAAAAGGTACTCTGTAAATGGTATGTCTGTGACAAACCATTTGGTGGCTAATGAAAACAAACCCCTTGGGACAACTGTCTCTGGTTGTTATTCTCTTATTTATCCCCTACGCTCATCTGTGATGTTCTAAATTAAGAACTGCAAGCCCGAAAATGCATCTGCAGAGTCTCTACATAGATTAAGATTCCACAGAATTCTTTCTGATCATTAACCAAAACCAAACTCCCTGCCACTGACTCCATGCCAACTCCTATTGAACTGGTAAGACAGGGCAAAGCTGTCCCTGAAGGTTTCTGTTCTGTGACTCTTTTGCTTTTCTCTTTTAAAACCGTTGCATTGAGTGCTCTTACAGCTCTTATCACAAAGCATACATGCATCCATCATGTCAAGCACATTTGTACATATGTTGCCATCATCATTTCCAAAACATTTTCTTTCTACTTGAGCCCTTGGTATTGGTTCCTCATTTTATTTTCCCTCCCTCTCTCACTCTTCCTTCTTCATGAACCCTTAATAATTTATCTTTTTTTTTTCACATCTTACACTGACCAATGTAAGCCTAAGTTCACCCATTTTGCTGCTGTCCATCCCCCAGGAGGGGGTTATATGTCGATCATTGTGATTGGTTCCCCTTTTCTCCTCCCACCTTTCCCTTCCCCTCCTGGTATCATTATTCTCATTATTAGTCCTGAGGGGGTTATCTGTCCTGGATTCCCTCTGTTTCCAGCTTTTATCTGTACCAGTGTACATGCTCTGGTATAGCCAGATTTGTAAAGTAGAATTGGGGTCATGATAGTTGGAGAGGGGGACATTAAAGAACTAGAGGAAAGTTGTAAGTTTCATCATTGTTTTACTGCACCCTATTCTCCTCCCTGTGACCCCTCTGTAAGGGGATGTCCAACTGACTGCAGATGGACTTTGGATCTCCACTCCATACTCTCGCTCATTCACATAGGTATGATGTTTTGTGATGGGTCTTAGATGCCTGCTACATAATCCCATCAACACTTCATTATCACACAGGGTGGTGTACTCCTTCCATGCAGGCTCGGTTGCTTCTTGGATAGATGGTTGCTTGTTTATCTTCAAACCCCCAGAAACTATGTCTTTTGATAGCCGAGTAGCTCTTAACCAAATGTGGCAGTCATGTGTTAATTTTATGATTGAAATGTAGGGTTAGAGTCTAGCCTGTTAATCTGGAGATAGCCATTGAGTAGCAGATGAGGCCTTATGTGGGCATGGCTTTCACCTGAGACTCCAGGGAAACCTCGCAATATTTCCTTTGTGAAGATGAGAAGCTATCTTCCCCAGTTGGTGAGAGTTAGTTTGAGAGATGATTAACCACAGGTAACACAGAATGGTGGCGGCTGGGAGGTTGGAGTAGCTGGTGGAGAGACCACATGGCTCTGCCCTGATGAAGACAGACCTTTGAAGCTGGAGTGGCATGCTGTTGATGGACCTGAGTCCTGGAAGCAAGGAGCCATGGAGAGACCCCTGCCAGCGCCAGAATTCTGCACCCACTGACCTATGACTTCCTGAGTCAGAAGCAGACTTTATAGACTGATTTCGGGCATAGGGGTTATTATTGGACTTATGACTTTGCACTGGACTGGATTGGGGTGCCTTTGTAGGGTCACATTTCTTTTGTATATAAACCCTTTCCTTATACCTATATGCGTGTCTCTGAAATTTGTTCCTCTAGTCTATCCGGACTGACACTCCAAAGTAGAAAGCCCATCTTTCACCCACTGAACAGATGGTGATTTTGAACTGCTTTCCATGTGCTTAACCCAATAAATTACCATTTCACCACCAGGGAGCGCTCTTTTCCTCAAGGCAGAGAATACCTCTTGAAGGGGCACACTCTCTTGTAGGAGCTTGTCTAGGTGTGTCCTTGATGAAGGTCACTGTACAAGGAACAGTGCAGGGGTTGAGTAGTCATTGATCGTGTCCTATCAGTTTCACCCTGACTGCCTTGGCTGAAAGGCTCAGGACCAGTCTTGTATAGATAGGAGCCAGAAACATCGAGAATCCAGAATAGATGATCCCTTTATGACCAGTGGTTAAAATTGTGATACTGGAAAGGTAGAAGGAAGATGGGATAGAAAGGGGGAACCGATTACAAGGTTCAACATATAATCTCTTCCCTGGAGTACAAAAAATGGGAAAGTGGGTGAAGGGAGACATTGGACAATGTAGGATATAACAAAGTAAAAATAATATATAAGTTATCAAGGTTTTATGAGGGAGGAGTGTGAGGCAGGAGTGGAAAAGAATGAGAACCCAAGTGCCGAGGGCTTAAATAGAAAGCAAATGTTAGAAGAATGATAAGGGCAATCGATGTACAAATGTGCTTGACACACAATGAACTTAAGTGTGGATTGTGATAAGAGTTGTATGAGCCCCCACTAAAAGAATTTCTTTTAAAGATCATTTTATTTGGGGGTTCTTATAGCTCTTATCACAATCCATACATCAATTTTATCAAGCACATTTGTACATATGTTGAAATCATTTTCAAAACATTTTCATTTCCTGAAGACCTTGGTAGCAGCACATCTTTTTTCCCTCCTTCCCCTGCCCTTCCACCCTCATGGGCCCTTGATAAATTATAGGTGATTATTATGTTCATATCTTAAGGCATCTGCTGCCTCCCTTCACCCATGTTTCTGCCCCTGGGGGAAGAAGTTGGTTACATGCCATTAATTGTAGTCGGTTCCCCATTTCTTCTTCTTGCCTCCCTTCCCCTCACCTTCATGGTATCACTACTCCCATTACTGTTTCCAAGGGTTTTGTCTGTCCTGGATTAGCTGGATTTGGAAGGAAGAACTGGGGTCATGATAGTTGGGGGGTGGGGGAGCATTAAAGAACTAGAAGAATGCTATTTGTTTCATCGGGCTATCACCAATTTATAGATGAATATGTTAGTCCAGGTAGACTAGAGAAGTAACTCATTGACACACATATGGATATAAGGGAAAGGTTTATACACAAGAGGAATGGGACATTGAGAAAGCATACCAGCCCAGTCCAGTCTAAGGTCATAAGTCCGATATTAACCCATATGTCCCATATCAGTCTATAAAGTCTCCTTCTGACTCACAAAGTCACAGGCCAGTGGTTGCAGTGTCCCAGCACCGGCAGGAGTCTCCCCAGGGCTCCTCACTTCCAGGGTTCGGGGTCCATCAACAGCATCCAGTGGTGGTAGAAGCAACTCAGCACTGGCAGGGGTCTCCACATGGCTTCTCCAGCTTCAGAGGTCTGGTTCCATCAGGGTAAGGCCATGTGGCTTCTCCTCCGGCTCATCCAGATTCTGGGACACTCCCATCTTGTCTTGTCCATAGTTTGTTGTCTCTGAGACTGACTCCCAGCAACTCGGGAGATAACTTCTCATCGCCACAAGGGAAATATCGAGAGATTTCCCAGAAGTCTCAGGAGAAAGCCATGCCCACACGGAGGCCTCATTGGCTACTCAATGACTATCTCCAGATTAACAGGCTAGACTCCACCCCTCCATTTCAATCATGAAATTAACATAAGCATATGATCGCCACAATGAAGAAAATCAGATTTGAGTATATTGCCCCAAATCACACAACATGCAAGAGTTAAGAGCACAAAGTGATAATAAGGTCTAGTTCAATGTCCTTGCAATTAACCACTAGGCTATATTGATGTGCATATTAATACCCTATATATTTCCTTCAGTTGAGCCAATTTATTGTACGCCTAATTGTCTTATTTTGGTAGAATTATTAGAATTATCACTACTCGATTCCAACATTTGTTACTGAGGTAAAAGCTTTGCCAATTAATTTCAACATTCATAATTTGTTGGACAATGGAAAAAAGATGATATCCTATTTGAATTTCCTGATCAAATTAATTAAGTCAAAAGGGAAAAATATGACTGGATTATCTTAGGAACTTTTGCCCCAAATAATTAATGTCATAGCTTCATTTTTGTATATCCAGTATACTTTCTACCAATATTTTCTCACTAATCTCAGAACCAATACTGAACAAGATTTCCCCTCATTTCTGAGCAAGTTTTAGGAAGGGCACAGCAGCAAGTATATACATAACCACATACATATGTATGTAGAAATTTACAAGCTACAATATCCAGACAGCATGAGACTCGGCTCATAATTTTCTCAACCTTGCCAGACTGTAGCAACATTTATGATCTGGAGATTTATTGATTTAGCTTTTATCCTTCTCATAATAGGAAACCAGCCTTTAGACCATTGACCTCTTCTTGTTATAATGAGAGTAGAATAAAAAAATATATTTATAATAACAGTTTTGGAAACAGACAAGCTTTTAAGGTGTTATAAAAGAAATGCTGAAGATATAATGGTGGTGATTGTAACAAGGTTATAAAATTGCTATTTAACACTTGAAAATAGGGGATCTTATATTGATTGGATTTTCCCTTGTCTTATTACTCGGTTAACTTGGCCATGTTTCATATTTGGAACTAGTTAAATATAATTGAGTGAGTACATTTTAAAACTTTGTACTCCACTAGGCAAATGCCCTCCAAACAAAATCAGATGTCAAACAATTAACTATCTTGTCTTGAATATGGGTAAAATTCTGTAGAGAATTTTATTTTCTAAAAATAGAAAGCAAACATTCACCTTCAAATAATCTAAATTTAGAAGAAATCAACCTTTTGACTTTTATAGTGACTTTGGAGAAGCAGAAGATAAAAATAAATATACATTTTAATTCTCTTGAATTTGGTGCTAATATTTTTAGATAAAGAATTTGGGTTGTTGAACATATCCAAATCTAAGTTCCTTCTTGTTCAAATAATGTAGTTAAGTTATCCCCTATATTGCAGATGTGAATGGTTTGATTAAAAATAAATACACTATAAATATAAAGTGTTAAAATATTTTGAAAGATATTAAACATCATTTGTTCCTAATATTCGACTGAGATTTTAAGATGATCTGTGTCAAGCTTCAGACATAACAAAACTGTTTCTAGTACAACCTGTTTTAATCAATCAGTATTTATAAATTAAAGGTCACTTTTCTGTTTGTAATAAAGACCTGACACAGATGGAAATCCTCAAGTCACAGGAGGGTAAGTGTGTTTGTAGTGTCTGAGGTTTTATCCTCCTAGTCATAAATTATTAACAGTCCCTATTTAGGGGTTTCAGATTTGGGGTCCTTTGCTGACTCTATGAAGAGGAGTCAACACCAGACCTTCACACTGAGATGAATACCCAGAAACCTTGATGGTCCTGTTCAAACCCAACTCCAGCCCTTCTTAGCCACCAAGCTCTTACTACATTAAAGACCAGTCTAAGTCTCAGTTTTATAAAATGGGAATAATGGTAGAATCTTCTCCATAGGTTTGTTGTGAAGATTCAATGAGATAATCCATACAAAGTACTTAGCCTGGCCCTCAGCAAATGATCAATGTATGTATAGTCTTTACAACTTTGTTATTAATTATTAATGCAAATGCTATCTCTTAGTGGCAAATTTTGATTTATCATATTCACAGTTGAGTTTTCTTCTTTTTAGTTGCTTGGTTCTCACTATGTCCTTCAGTCTCTCTAGTCATGCACTTCCCCTTACGGACTCTCACTCTCCCCAGTGGTTCGTGTTCTTTCATTAAACAATTTGCCAGGTTCTAAGGTTCTGGGGCATTCACCACAGAGCGGCAGCAGGAGCAATGACTCATTGTTTTGTTGTTGTTGGTTCCGACTCACAGTGACCCTCTGAACAACAGAACACAGCACTGGTTGGTCCTGCGCCACCCCTCACGGTTGTTCTTATGTTTCAGGCCATTCTTTGCAGTCACTGTAGCTGTATCAAACCCTGTTGTCAAGGCCCTTCCTCTTCTTCGAGGCCCTCTTTCTCACTATGCTCTGATGGTATAGCACTTTATGCTTTGGGTTGCATTGTGGTGATGCGTTGGGCTACTAACCTCCAGGTGGGTAGTTCAAAGCCACAAGCCACTCTGCAGGAAAAAGATGGAGCATTCTACTCCCGTAAAGAGTCACAATCTCAGAAACCCACACGGACAGGTCTGCCTTGTCCTGCAGGATGGCTCTGAGTCAGCATTGACTAAGGTCCGCACGGTGGAGAAAGGTGGGCAGTTTTATTCCATCCTCTAGGGCTACTGTGAGACAGAATAGAGTCAAGGACAGTGAAGGGCAGTTCATTGTTTAGACCTCCACTAGCCATCAGTCTACACCAGTGATTCCCAAAGTGGGCGCCACCGCCCCCTGGTGGGCCCTGCAGTGATCCAGGGGGGCGGTGATGGCCACAGGTGCATTTGGGGGCAGTGAATTAACTGTAAGGGAGGTGGTGAAAGGATAAAAGAAAGAAGATTTAGAAAAATTGATTTATGTATTCTGCTCATAACGCTTAATTTTTCTTTGGACAACGTACTGGACGCGGGCTCGGTTCCCGCATACTCCCTCCCTTGCACTGAGGTCTGTGCAATCGCGCACTGCTACTGCTCATGTGGTGCCTCTGAATTGCCCTTCCAAAACACGTGAGCACTACGAGCTCTGCCACGCGCGACTGCCACGTGTGCGACTGGTCCATTGCAACGCCAAAGCCTTGCACGGCAGCGGTAGTACTGGCTACTGGCAGTACTACCAGCGGATTTTGGAGCACGCTATGAATCAGGAGATTTCCCATAATTATTACGCGTAATATAACTCTAAGTTAGATTGTTGTGACATTGTGCCAAGTTAAAGTTAACTAACAAATTGTGCGACTATAATTGGTGAGTATTTTTATTTATTTTGTAATAATTATATGTGCTTTACAATTAATATGTTTCATTTCATTAGTATTTATTTTAGTTTGTTTTTTATAAAAAATATCTCAAAAATTATCAAAAACCAATTAATTAACAGTTCAAATGGTTAGAAACTATCTTACTATATTTAATTATAAAATATATCTATAGAGTTTTTATTTTTAAACAATGAGAATGAAAAGATCTTTATAATTTGACTTGTCCCAAATTTATTTTGACATACTGTATATCTTTCTGTTTAATTGCTATTAAATTTTTTTTAAATTAATTTCCAGGGACACTAAGTAATATTTTCTTTGGAAAGGGGGTGGTAGACCAAATAAGTTTGGGAACCACTGGTCTTCACCTTCCAACTAAGAAGTTCAGACTTGTTTCGGGTCTGAAATAATTATGCTATCTATACCTGACCAGCTTTTCTCAGAAAGGTTGGTTTTGAAATTCAGACCAATTAACAAATTAACATTCCTAAGTGCTTTCTCCCACAACTTTTCTGTCATGATTTGATTGAGGGGATCATAGCAAACAACAGATACCAGTGAAAGGAATGAGAAATCCAGAACATCAATTTGGACCAAGACACAGTCTTTTGAACAGAACAAGGGGATACTGTGCGGCTTAAATTCAGGAGAGGTCTGTATCAGAGTAATATCCTTTAACCATATTTATTTAACCGATATGCACAGCAAATAATCAGAGAAACTGGATTATGTGGAGAAGGATGTGGCATCAAGATTGGAGGAAGGCTTACTGACAGCCTTCAAAATGTAGATGGAACAACCTTGTTTGCTGAGAGCCAGGAGAACTTGAAGGAATTACTGATGTAACTCAAAGACTACAGTGTTCGTTATGAACGGCAATCAGTATAAGGAAAACCCGATTCCTCACAAGCACACCAGAAGATAGCAACATGGCAAAGAAAGTTGGAATCCTCACAGACATCATTTGCTTAGAGTTAAAATCAACCATATGGAAGTAGCAGTGAAGAAGTCCAATGATTGTCAGTGGACAAATCTACCAAACAAGATCGCTTGAAAGTATTGACGAGCAAGTATGTCACTTGAGGGGTAAGATGCACCTGACTCGAGCCATGGTATTTTCAATTGCCTCCTATACATGTGAAAGATAGACGATGAATAAGGAAAATCACAGAATTGACACATTTGAGTTGTGGTGTTAGCAAATGAGTATTGAAGGTACAGAAGACCCAACAAATCTGTTTTGAGAGAAGTACAGCCAGAATGTACCTTAGAAGCAGGGTCCTGTCCTGACTGTCTACATACTTTCATGTTATCGAGAGATACCATTTCTTAGAGAAGGATATCATGCTTAGTAAGGTAGGAGGATGGGGGTGGGGTAAAGACCCTCATTTAGTTGAAATGGCATGGTGGCTACAACACTGAACTCAAACATGGTAATAATTGTGAGGATGCCTCATGACTGGGCATTGCATCACTCTGGGATTGCATATGGAGATGATGGGAGTCCGCACCAACTTGACAGGACATAACAATAGCAGGTGTTTTTTAAATAATATATCTCAGTTTTGATTTCCAGCTGAACTCTAGTCAATACGTTTGGTTGTCCTCAGTGAATTCCATTCTGCAGCATGAATAACATAAGACAAATGCTCTGTTATTTTATGAATTCCAGAACAACATATTTTTTTCTGGACTTGCAACTAATTTGAAACCTTAAGGGTAAGATTTTCAGTTCCTGTTTACCAATATGGTTTTTTTGACCAGACACAAGCACTTTTTTTCAAATCCTCTCTCCAAGAGCACATTATTTACCGGCCTTCTAAAACCAAGAGTAATATAAGAAGATTGGTGTGGAAATTGAGCAATACTCTCCTAGAAATCATATACATTTGTGTGGTGTGCATTGCCCGATTTTATATTTTCTTGACATGTATATGCCATAATTCATCCTATCTTCTTATGTAAGAGTAAGGTTAAAAAGTTGAACTGAGTAGCAAAGGTCTCCAGGAGCACAATATAAATGGAATCCAAATTTACACAGATTGTATGCAATGAAGAATATGGTGTTTAAGACAATGTGTCTGAAATCATCCTGGGATGGCTGGATGAGTTGGCTCTGCCACACCCACTTACTAGTTATATGGTTTTATCTCTCTAAAAATAGACTTTGGGGTCTGAACCTGGCATCCATCAGATTCAACAAGAAAACAGTTCTAAAGATTAACAAACAGACCTAGAACTATTTACAGGATTTTCTTTTTTGGTCACTGGTTTTTGTTGTTGTTTTGTTTTCTTAAGTTGTTTTGTTATACTGTCTTGTTTTTTGTGCATATTATTATCTCTGCCGGTCTACATAAATAATGTAGGCTGGATAAATAATCTGGAGGAGAAAACAACAGGACCAATAGTTCTGGGGGAGGGGTTGGATGGGACATGGGGAGACAGGGGAAAGGAAGTGGTTGTTAACAAACCCAGGGACAAGGGAACAGCAAGTAATCCAAAATCAATGAAGAGGAGGGTCTAAGAGGGATAGCTGGGGTTAATCAAGGGCAATGTTACTAAGGGGAATTACTGGACCCCAAATGAAGGCTGAGCATGATAGTGGAACAAGGGAAAATAAAAGGAAATAGAGAAAAGAACTAGGAGGCAAAGTCTATTTATAGAGGTCTAAATGCAGGCATGTACTTAGGCAAATATATTTATATATGATAATGAGGAAATAGATCTATGTCCATATATTTGTAGATTTAGTATTAAGGTAGCAGATGGATATTGGTTCTTTGCTCAAGTACTCCCTCAATGCAAGAATACTTTGTCTTATTAAATTGGCATTCCATGGTGCTCACCTTCCTAATATGTTTACTGAAGACAAAGCAGGTGCATAAGCAAATATGCAGAAAGCTGATGGTGCTGTGCTATCAAAATATATAGAGTCTGGGGTCTTAAAGACTAGAAGATAAACAAGCGGCCATCTGGCTGAGAAGCAACAAAACCCACAAGGCAAAAGCACCCCAGTCTGTGTGATCATGAGCTGTTGATGGTATCAGGTATCAGGCATCAAGGAACAAAAAATCAATCATTGTGGATAAGGGTGTGAGGAATGGAGATCCAAAGCCCATCTGTAGGCAACTGGACATCCCCTAACAGAAGGCTCATGAGGACTACAGGGTGCAGTATAGCAATGATAAAACATATAACTTTCTTCTAGTTGTTTCTTTCTCTCCCCCGCCCCCACTATCATGATCCCAATTCTACCTTACAAATATGTCTAGATCAGAAGATGTACACTGGTACAGATAAGAACTGGAAACACAGGGAAATTAAGACAGATAAACCCCTCAGAACCAAGAAGGAGAATAGTGATCTCAGAGGGGGAGGGGGAGGCAGGCAAAGGAAGACCCTATCACAAGGATCTACATATAACCCCCTCCCCAGATATCAGGAAAGCGGGTGAAAGGAGATGTTGAACAATGTAAGACATGACAAAATAATAATTTATAAATTATCACGTTTTCATAAGGGAGGGAGTGGGGAGTGATGGGGAAAATATGAGAAGTTGATACCAAGAGCTCAAGTAGAAAGAAAATTTTTTGAGAATGATGATAGCAACAAATATACAAATGTGCTTGACACAATGGATGGATGTATGGATTGTGATAATAGTTTATGAAGCCCCAATAAAATGATTTTTTTTAAAAAGATAGAAAGAATCTACTTAAGTAAAACAAGAGGACCTAAATTTGAAGGCCAACTGAACAAACAGTTTAATCCGAGGCTAAATGTGTGAAGAACTTGCATTTAACATGCCACTAAGAAAGTAGATCTTGTAGAATGCTGCCCTTGTGAAACATCAAATAACTGAGGAGTGTCAGAAAAACTTCTGAGTCTCACAGATTTTCATGAGAATGTAAAACAGATTCCTGATATCTGAAATATCAACCTAGAATTGTTTAGTGCTCTTGAATTAGAGTGGTTTCTGAAATACAATGAGAATATCTGTAATTGAGTTGAAGCATTCTAGACTTGAGCAAAACTATTTTGAAATTTCTATTGGCTTTGTACTCAATATAAATATCTGCTGAAGTTCTCTCAGTTGTTCATTTCAATAAATCCAAGGGGTTGCTGGCATGAAATCATGATTGCTCTGTGGTGCTAATATGTAGACAGAGTAAAAATACATCTTATGACATTTATAAATCTAAGCACAAACATTTCAACATGTGACATCCTTTTAGAAGCTTAAACCCAACAGTCTATCAAAGACTGCAAGGAATTTAAAAGCAGTTGAGTAATTACAATATAACTTACCTATTGAGGATGGAAGGAGCCCTTAAGGCATAATGATTGCACGCTGAGCTGCTAGCCACAGCATAAGCAGTGTGAAGTCACCAGCTCTTTTGCAAGAGAAAGATGAGGCTTTTTACTTCTATAAAGAATTACAGTCTCTTGGGAGACAGAAACCTGCATTTTCGGGGCACCCAGCATGCTCTAGAAGCAGCATCGCTGAACCCCCAGACGTGAGCCTCACTGGACTCTAACCTCAGACATACTTGTAAGCTGAGGACTTAAACTGGAAAACACATGGTGTCTGAGGAAGCAGAAGACAACTATACGAAGAATGGCATATGGTTGGTTGGTAGACAAAAGAGATCTCACTACATCAATGCCCTCTGTGCATATGAGGATATGTACTATTCTGGCAGCCCTGTGAAAGCCATTCTGTTATATTTCACTTATGTTTCTGTATAACAGGGGGTACCTGAGAGGTGGGATACCCTTGGGGATCACCCACCCAAAGCTGCCTTACTTGCTTTTGTTTTTCAGTAAATGAAACCCAGGGACATTGAGTCTATTGGGAAAGAAAACATAACAAGAGGTTGAGGGGCAGGGATCATATACAGGAGTGGGGGATTTAAGAGGGAAATGACATCAAGAAGTCTAGGAAGGAAAAGTATGTCTGGAGACTGTTTAGGGACTGTTTGTACATGATTGAACTATAGAATGATATGACATATATATTAATTTCCAAGTTGTAACACTTAAAAAAAAGCACAGATCCAGGAATAAGTTCTGGGCTAGCACTAAATCGTAGTTCCAACTTAAGACCATTTAGTTCATACATGATGGCCCTATTCGATACTCAACTTCATGGAATGATTACTGAAGATAAGGGTGCTACCAAACAGTATGATGAAGAAAGACGATGGTGCCCAGCTATCAATCAAAATAGTGTCTGGTGTCTTAAAGACTTGTATTCAAACAAGCAGCCATCTAAGCAGGGAGTCAACCAAGTCCGCACAGAAGAACCACAGCAGGTTGTGTGAATTGGAAGTGACAATTACAAAATTCGAATATAGAGAAGAGAAAATTATGAATACACAATTTGGAGAAGACTACAGATGAGAGCGGGAGTCCAAAACCCATCTGCAGAGTCTTGGTCAGTCTGGGCCACTGGTCGATGTGCTCTAGCCAAAGGCAAGAGTCCCAAACAGCCTTACTATCAGGCAGACACCTGATTATGTGGGATCAAACTCAATATCAGATTGTCCTGCCTACAGGCATGACCTTTATTAATACTGGACTATCAGAAATCCCATGACAAAAAGACCAAGTTCACTATTATTGTATATGACCCAAGCCATGGTGTTTTCAGTCTCCTCATGCATATAGAAAGTTGGATATTGAATAAGGAAGACCTAAGAAGTGATGCATTTTTAATATCATTTTATTGGGAGCTCTTACATCTCATAACAATCCATATATCAATTGTATCAAGCATATTTGTACCTATATTGCCATCTGAATTATGATGTTAACTAAGACTATTGAAAGTACAGTGGACTTCCAAAAGAACAAATAAATATGTCTTGGAAGAAGAACAGCTAGAAGCAAGTATGGTGTGACTTTGTCTCACATGCTATGGACAGGTTGTCAGGAGAGAGACCAGTCCCGAGAAAAAGACATGATGCTTGGTAAAGTAGAGGGTTAGTAAAACAAGGAAGGCCATTGACAAGAGGGTTTGACACAGCGGCTACAGCGATGGGTCCAAAGTTAAGAACAATTGTGAGGATCGCGCAGGACCAGGAGTGTTTTGTCCTGTTGTGCATAGGTCTCTCAGAGTCAGGACAGACTCAACAATAAGAACAGGATTTTCCACTTGATTTTTTTTTCTTACAGCTTTCATTTCTTTATTGAAATTCCCCACCGAGTCTTTCTTGCTGTCTACCTTTCCCATGATACATTTCACTCAATTTTATAAAAGTTTTTTACATCTCTTGTCTAATAGTTCTCATGTTTGTTCTATTTGTTCTGCCTTTCTTGAGTGCTGTTCATTGTGCTGCTTTTTCTTGGCTATGGTCTTTTCAGTGCTCCTGCTGATGTTCGAGTGTAGCTTTGGGTCTGTCCTGACACACATTCTTGGTACATGGTGCACTGTATTTGATAATGATACGCTATTTCCACTCCTTCCTCAGATAAGATTTTTATTTTGGTTTTGTTTAGGGGACTTTTTCACTTCTACATTTTTCCCCATATGCAATGTGTCTTCAATAGTACCCTAAGGACAACATTATTAGCTTATGTTCTGCTCTCTCTACAAGAGAGATAAGGGGAAAGAATCTGGGTAAATACTACACCTTTCCACAGTAGTTATTATTCCCTAATATTGTCTTCTATCATCGGAACCATTTTTTAAAGGACTTTTGAAAGTCTGTTTGGAGAGTACTTAGTAAGGGCTATATACATGAGTCCGACTTGGAAGGGATTAGGATTAGTATTTGCCCCATTCCAGTATGGTTTAACTGAAAATAAGTGGAGGGACACCACTTCCACAGACAAGGCTATAGATTTAGAGTTTAGGATTTAAACTTTTTTCGGGGGGGAGGGGTAGACAAGTCAATCCATACTACTGATTTAGCAATGTTAGCTCATTTTTACTACTATTGTTTAAGGTAAAAAAAATGTTATTGCTCCATCTGATAATCAAGGAAAGGCTATGAGTTTTAAATTTTTCTGGCTTATGTTGAGTTTTTTTATTATTAAAAGATCATTTTACGATGATGGCAACAAATGTATAAAAGGCGCTTGACACAATGGACATATGTATGGTATGTGATAAGAGTTGTACGAGCCCCCAATAAAATGATTCTAAAAAAAAAGAGGATTATTTCATTGGGGCTCTTACAACTCCTATTACAATCCATACATCAATTGTATGAGATATATATGTACATATATTTCCACATTTACTTCCTGTTTAGCCCCTCTTTTCTTCCCTTGTGGCCCCTTGATAGATTATAAATTATTATTATTTTCATATCTCACACTGAACGCTGTCTCCCTCCCCCTCTGGTTTCTGTTGTTCTTTTCCCGGAAGGGGTGTGTGTGGTGATGTGTCAATCATTGTGATGGGTTCCCCCTTCTTCCCCTCCACTCCCCTAATTCCTCATACCCTTTCAGTATCGCTGTTCTTCTTCCCGTTCCTGGGTTCTCTGTGTCATGAGCTTTATCTCTCGTCTATCTCTGTGTGTCATGAGCTCATCACATATACCTGTGCATGTGTCTGGGTCCAGTCCAGAGTGGGAAGCAGCACTGGGGTCATGGCAGTGGGAAGTGAGGAAGCCTCAAAGAACCAAAGAAATATTGTGTGATCCATTGGTGCTCTGCTGCACCCTGATTAACTCATCCCTTCCCTGCAACCCCTCTGTGGGGGGATGTTCCATCCTCTCCAGGTGGGCTTTGGGTCTCTGCTCCGACCCTCCTCATTTTCAACAATGCACTGTTATTTGTTTTATTGTTTGCTATCAATCTTCTGATGCCTGTTACCTGGTCCTGTTGACACCTCATGATCCCACTGGCTGGTATACTTCTTCCATGTGGGGTTGTTGCTTCACTGTTGGATGGCCATTAGTTTAACTTCAAGCCTTTAAAACTTCAGGCACTATAGCTTTTAGTAGCTGAGCACCATCCACCTTCTTCAGCACATTTGCTTTTGCACCCATTTTGTCTTTAGCAATTATGTCATCTGTTGAATTTTGATTGTATGAATACTACAGATGTGCTTTCTAGTTTTTAAATTTTCAAGCAGACATGGGAAGTCCTAAACATGTATTTTCCTTATGTAAAGATACATGTTTATTGGAAAGACCTAGAAATATTTACAGTAAATAGAGAGAAAATAAAAATCACAATCTCCTTATGCAAGGACAGATAATTTCTTATACATAATGATACGTCATGTGTTAGTCCGGGTAGACTAGAGGAACACATTTCAAAGACATGCACATGGATATAAGGAAAGGGTTTATACACAAAAGGAATGGGACACTGAGAAAGCATCCCAGCCCAGTCCAGTTCAAAGTCATAAGTCCGATATTAACCCATATGCCTGAAATCAGTCTATAAAATCTCCTTCCAACTCACGAAGTCACAGGTCAGTGGGTGCAGAATCCCGGCGCTGGCAGGGGTCTCCCCATGGAGCCTCACTTCCAGGGCTCAGAGTCTATCAACAGCATGCTGCTCCAGCTTCAGAGGTCTTGCTCCATTAGGGCAAAGCCATGTGGCCTCTCCTCCAGCTCCTCCAGCTTCTCAGACACTGCCATCTTGTCTTGTCGATGAGTCATCATCTCTCCCTGACTAACTCCCAACAACTGGGGAAGATAGCTTCTCATCTTCATGAGGGAAATATCCCGAGATTTCCCAGAAGTCTCAGGAGAAAGCCATGCTCACATAGAGGCCTCATTGGCTACTTAATGGCCATCTCCAGATT
Organism: Nesogale talazaci; assembly: GCA_004026705.1. Taxonomy (NCBI): domain Eukaryota; kingdom Metazoa; phylum Chordata; class Mammalia; order Afrosoricida; family Tenrecidae; genus Nesogale; species Nesogale talazaci. Next base: position 21,652 of record PVJH01010864.1, read on the forward strand.
AACAGGCTAGACTCCACCCCTACATGTTAAATCATAAAATTAACAAAGCACATGGCTATCACACTTCATAAGAAAAATTTGGATCATGTATTGCTCTGAAATCTACCTCTTCCCCCTTGATGCTATGGTCAAATATGGCTATAAACTCAGAATAGATATCTAATATATTGAAGTTTTTATAGAGAATTCATCTTGGTTTATAGGAATTTTAAAATAAATTTAATTGCATTTTCCAAGTGGAAAAACATTTTTTTAATCTAGCATTTCTTCTTTTTAATTTGTAATTCAGTTACTTTACATTACTCTTGGGTTAGCGAGGCACTTGCCTTTGCTCCTTTCTGCACTGCCTTCCCACTCTGGAGTCTGGGAAGATAAATACAGCGAATGAAGATTACTATCAAGTTGCTCCAAGGAAAAAAAAATCTATGTAACAATAATCTCAGTTTTTCTAAATTTAAAATGATAATTTGTGATAGATATCCCTCTACTACTCTCCATTATCTGTCTTATATTTATTCTCATAAAGCATGCTAAAACAATTATTTAACTAGGCAAATATTTTTCAATCAATTCATCTTTGAGAGAATACTAGAAAGGATACCTCTAAAGAATCAATTTCTATGGATATTTTACCTTGATTACTTACTTAATCTTGGTTCTAATTGCTTTTATAGTTTCCATGTGGTCATCATAGAAGTTTAAATATTCTATTAGAGAATGAGAATGCATCCAAAATGCTTTGATCTTGCCTAATGTTTTCATCTTTGCTTACTTCCTGGAAGTATGTGTAACTTCTTATCTGGTATATCCCCTTTCAGTGATCACAAAAGAATACCTTTCCTCCCAAGGATTCTGAAGACCATGAAAGTGAAAGGTTTTTCAATTTCCTAGCCATATAAACAGATATACTACAAGTAATAGTCAATAAGTGTGAGCTCAAATTGTGTCTTGGCAATATTTATTAGAAACTAAGTTAAAAGAAAGTAGATAGATAAATAGATGATAGCTAGATGATAGATATTAAACTATTAAGTAAATATTCTTAGACCTGACTTCAGTAGTTCTTACTCTCATTTTCTCTTTACTATTTTTCTATTCATTTATTTTATATTTTATTAGACATCTACTAGACTTTGTTACCTAATTCTTCATGTCTTGGCATTTCTCCCATATTTTCTATTATTTTGAATAATTTCTGTGTCACTTTAGGATTCATTAATTCTCTTTTTAGCTATGTCTAATACACAGTTAAGGAGTCCTGATAGAAGTGACTGCTAGCCACAAGATTAGTAGTTCAAATCCACAGCTGTTCTATGGAAGAAAGATTAAACTGACTTATCTTAACATCCCAGAGTCACTGAGAGTTGATGCCAACTTTGGATTTTTTATTTAGTCTACTGATAAATGCATTACTTTTGCTTTTGTTAATTTTGGAAAAATATTCTTCAAGTTCTGTTTTATTTGCAACTTTGCTTATTTTACTATTACTGCTTCTATTTCTAAATAGCTCTTACAGTTAAAACATAGTTTTAACTTTGTTGCAATTCTTTGTTTTCTAATTCAATTCAATGAAGTCTGTTGCCTATCAACTGTCTGACCTCTCTCATGGTGCCATTTTTACTTGTTTCTTTTAAAATTTTGTTTCAATTATGAGAGGCTCATTTCCTTGGAACTTAACCTAAGAGAAATTTTCAAGGCCTGGATTTTCATTGAAGTCTTCAAGGAAGGATGTGTACTTGTGTCTACTAATCACAAGGCCATGTTGAATTAAACATTTTTAAAGATACCCGAGACCACAAAAAGTATATGAGTCATGACAGCATACTGTGAGGGACATATTTAGATTATGAATTCTCAATGGGACTTTTAATGTTCTATACTAACAGTACCAAGATTGAAGCAGGCAAATTTTTTAACCATATTCTGTTTTGCTACAAAATTTATCCCTGTTATCATCTCAATTTTGTATTTGCTTCTTCTAGTTGAATCTTCAACTTGGACAGGCTCTCTGATTTTTCTCCTCTTCTTCATTGAGTTATCAAAGTTGAAGTTTTGTGTTGCCACTATTTAGCATAAACCTTTACAGAAAAAGCCAGCTGTAGATGTTTCCCCCTCTCAAAATTTCTGCTTTCACTTTACTTTTAGGTTCCTCCTACTTTTCCTTTTACATCAGCTCAGTGATACATATGTTTAAGATGATTCTAATTCTTTAGTCAGAATATTTTGTGTGGAAAATCTTTCAGAATATCTCTTCTGACATATTGTTTAGAATAGAACTCAGAAGTCACTTAGTCTTCCTCTTCAGATCATCCCACTTGCCCTTAACATATTAAGATATCCAATTATATTGTTAACTTTTAGGTATGTGTGAATTGTGCTATCAAACCAATGCATAACCACTAAGCCACCAGAGGGCTTCAATATTTGTTAAAGAATCTGACTCTAGCATGAAGTTTTACATGTAAAAAGTGCTTAATAACTTTGAATACATAGTAGGTATAGTACCAGATCTTCTCTAAATTGACATATGAATACTTCTAAGCTATCAACAACCAAGCATGATAGTGACACTCATGAGAAGGAAGTTGAATGCAAGTGATTTTTGGTGAAAGTTGTGGTTTTTGGAGAAAGTTTCCAGAGCAGACTGCTTTTCCATTGAACAACTCATATATATTTTTTCATGACACTGGTTGCAATTGATAGTACATTTCCCACTTATTCCTTGTGTTTCTCTTCCCATTTGTCCTTCTTTCTGATCCCTTCCTGTCTACTGAGTTTTATCCTTGGCAAACACTATCCCTTGGGCTGCCTGTGGGTTGTCCGCTCTCAGTATTTGTGTATCTTTCTGGTCCACCGCATAGGTCTGTCTATTTTTTGGCTGAAAAAAGAAGTGAGTTCAGTTGGAGGCTTGCAGGGTGACTAAAGAAAATGTTACTTCTTGCTGAAACATTAAGCTCATTTCCTATTTTGCAAGATTGAATTACAAGATTTATCTCAAGTTTACCAGAGACAGTATAATTTAATTAAAATCCCATGATTGTTGAAAGTCAATACAGAGGTTTGTTTTGAATCCCAGGACTATCACTAACTCACCAAATAGCCTCGGGTAAGTGGTTTTTGATGAATCTATTCAACAATAAGTTTTGAGCCTCTAGCATATGCCAGGCATTGGCAGGTAACTTTTAGGAGCATAACCATGATCTTTGTTCTCATTATGGCTATAAATAAACTAACAGTTGTGTTTTAACTAAGTAAATGCATTGCAAAGGTAATTAACTTATGTCTCACTTAAGTCAGCCTCTTCTCTCATTGTCAAATGGATTATTTCCATCAACACTGTAAACAATGTAAATCAGATACCCTTTAATAATTGGAGTCTACCATTGCCAAAAAATAATAATTAGAGTCTAATATATCGCCTATGCCACCCAATGACCAGACACAGAGGGTGGAGCCTGGGAAATGTAGCCTCCAAGAATTAGATTTCCTGAAATATCGCCCAAAGCAGAAGCTGGATATGGAGTGGATGTGCTGAAAGGCCGAGGACTGGAATAGTATTCACTCATACTGCAGTCAAGATGAGCCATCATCTTACAGAGATTCATTGCATCCGAATTTACTAATACTGAACAAAATGCAGTAATGTAGGATTAGTTACAACTACTGCAAGCCTGTGTACTGTGTCATTTCAACAGAAGAACTAAGAAAGCAAAGCATCTTGTCCTTCATCAACTGTGTCTGATTTCAAACCCTAGCATCTTGCATCCTTAAGAACTTTCCTAGACAAGGCTTTCAGAACAATTGCATTCCTGCTGACAACAGCCACAAAATGAATGCTTTATTTTGGGTATTTTAAGTAGTGAGTTCTGCCCTTGAATACTTTTAAATACAGAGTTTGTAAATCTAAGTTTAAAAATCTAGGTTTATCCAGCATCCACACGAGAAGGCCATTCTCACAAGGAGGCATCATCAGACTGTGACCTGCGTGCTACTCTGGGCAGACAAGAGAAACAAATTCAGAGACCTTGACATGTATGAAGAAAGAGGTTTATATACAAGAGCAATTGAATATTGAGAAAATCTCCAGCCCAGTCCAGATCAAGTTCTTAAGTCTGATATTAGCCCATATGGTCATACGGGCCAGTGGGTTGAAAGTCTCCTGGATTCAGTGGCATCTCAGTGCTGGCAGCAGTCTCACGTGACTTCTCCAGTTTCCATGGCAGGAGATCTATCAGTGTAGTGCCATGTTTCCTGTCAGGAGAGGTGTCTCTCAGGGAATGAGAGTCCCCAAGGAAGTGAGCAGAGAGAAAAAAGCATCTCCCTCCTCCAAGGAGGAAAAACAGGGGTTCCCAGAATCCTTAGGAGAAGGCCACACCCACACAGGGGCCAAATTGGCCATAGTTTGATTAACAGGCTAGATTCCTCCCCTGCACACTTAATCCTCAAATTGACACCAGGTTATCTAATGACCACACGGACTGCACTCTACCCCTTCACGCTCAACATCCTCAAAATGACACACGATTATGTAACTACCACAGACCACCTCTTGTCAACATGACACTTTTATACGATTCTTTAACCATACAAAAATTTTAAAATACAAGAGTGAAATCATATTTGTGCCTAACAAGAAAAAACGAAGATGCATGCAATTCAAAATGTGTCAGGTGAGGGGCTGAGCCCCAGTGGCGTAAGCGGTTGAGTGCGGGACTGCAGCCCGCAAGCTTGGCGGTTCAAATCCAGCAGTGGCTCTCAGGAGCAGCGCTGGGTAGCTCCCATGACCACCAGAAGGCAGTGATGCCCCCCCCAAAAAAAAAACAAAGCAAAATGTATCAGCCTCATTTAAATATAATTTGGGTTGACCAGCCACATGGAGCCAAATTGAGGCAGCCAGAGCCCTGGAGTTGCTCCCACTTCCATTGGATCTACAAGCTTTTTCACCAACCTGTGATCTTCGCGCATTCAGCCCCATCATATATTCTGTGTGAATCTGAAGAGGGATTTATGGACTAGTATCAGACATATGGACTTATATCAGACTTATGGACTTGATTTGGACTGGGCTGGGATGTTTTCTCAATATACAATTGCTCTTTATATAAATCTCTCTATTATACACACACAAAAAAATCTAGGTTTTAAAATTTTCTTTGAAATGCTCCAGTCCCCAGAGAGGGACATTATGCTTGGTAAAGCAAAGGGACAGCAAAAAAAAAAAAAAGAGGAAGAACTTTAATGAGATGGATGGACACAGTGGCTGGCTGGCGCAAGTGCAGGAACAATCGTGAGAATGGCCCAGGTCTGGGCAGACCTTCCCTCTGTCATGAATCGGGTCACTGTGGGTTGGAACCTCCTCCATGACCCTAGCAACACTTTGGTATTTGGTGAGATGGCTGTGAGGGACCTTCATTGCTTAAAACATTGGGAATGTCTTCAATAAGTTTATGTAATTCAATTGCTCATTTTAAAAAGGTCGATTGCTTCCCATTCAGCAAACATTCAGTACATTTATCTAATAGTCTTTGGGGAAAATCAATTGATCTATGAGGTGGCTGTGTGCTGCAGGTGGCTTTTGCTGGTGACTGACTGAAATTTTGGCAGTTTGAACGCACCCAGCAATGCCTCAGAAGCAAGACTGGTTATCTGCTTTCATAGGAAGCACAGCCTCTAAAAGAATCTTATGAACTCAGTCTCACTCTTTAAAACACCATTATCATGTGATGGGCTCAATTTGACACAAACTTGTTTTTACTTTATTTTTTAAATTAAATACTTTTATTAGGGGCTCTTAGATCTCTTGTCATAATCCATACATCCATACATCGTGTCAAGCACATTTGAACATATGTTGTCATCATTTCAAAGTGTTTTCTTTCTCCTTGAGCCCTTGGTATCAGTTCCTCATAACCACTCCCCCTTTCTGCTCTCCCTCCTTCATGAACGCTAGATAAGTTATAGATTATTATTTTCATTTCTTATATCTTCCTCTGTCACCCACTTTTCTGTTGTTTGTTCCCCTGGGAGGGGGTTATATATTGATCCTTGTGATCGGTTCCTCCTTTCTCTCCCCATCTTCCCCTTGCCCTCCTGGTATAGTTGCTCTCAATATTGGTCCCAAAGGGGTTATCCATACTGGATTCCCTGTGTGGTTTTTATTTTTATATGACGTATTGTCTACAGAGTTCCCTTTTATTTCTAGCTTTAATATGGCAGGCATTGTCACACAGAAAAAGACTTAAAACAAAAATAAGAGTTATTATACTAGAAACTCTTCTTGTCTGACAAATATAAGATTTAGAAAAATACCAGCCAATTCTTTAAAGGTAACATGGATAAAATGAATGAAAATACACTACATGGCCAGACCTACCAAACATTTTTGCCTAGTTAGCTAAAAGGTTCATTTTTAATGGTTACATCATAATTGAATGGTACAACTCTGGGCATTTGCTATGAAGAATTCTATTTCTTACTGAAGAACAAATTATTCATATTGGATGGTATTTCCATGGTGTGACTTATGTTTGCAATTATTATTTTTTCTAAGAATTTTTCAATAACCTTCCAAAAGTAGTGATGTTTATAGTTCCTGTAACTCAAGCTTTGGAAGTAAAAAAAAATAAAGACTGCCTTCCTTTTGGGGCAGGGGAGGGGAGCAGTTTCCTGGCCACAAAGGTATAGTGCAGTTCCCTTAGGTGTTGATAGAGCATACAGTCAGTCTCCTATTCTCTTCTGCAAAAGATACTGTGAAATAAGCCAGGTTTTCTAACTAGTAGTTCTTCAAATTTCAGACTTACTAAAGTTAGTATTAGAATTTTATTTAAAGGCCCTGAGTATTAATGTTTTAAATGATGGATCGCCCTTAGAGCAGGCATCCTTTGGAATAGCTGCTGTGTGTAGTCCCGTGATTAAGTCTGGAAGTGGACAGCTGTGTGTTTGTCATCGTGAAGCTGGGTCCTTACCTATTCCCGCCCTGTGTCTGTGAACCACAGTGAGATGGACGAGAAGGGGCCCAGGCAAGTCAGAGGATAGCTACAGTGCTTTATGATGTTGAAATTATTGTTGAACTCTAATTCATTATTTGGATGGCAGTACTTATCCCTCTGTTGTAAACTCTCCTAGTTGAATTGCTTAAATTTAACTTCTAGAACTTCCGTGAAGTTCATTTTTAATGGGAAATCTGGAAACTACGTTACAGATTTAAAAGGTACTGTACAACTATTGTATCTGTAAATAACTCTGCTTAGCACCTTTTTGTCACTTAGAGGTATATGCAATATGACTTGAGTGAGCGCTTTTGGATGTGGTATCAAATGATACATTTGCTTCTTAGTATCGAGCTGACTTGGCAGTTCTGTCTGAGCAATGTTGCACTCCAGTCGTGGCCCTCCATCCATCCCTGTGTCTCTTTGCCCACATGCTCTGTGCCACTGGTGAGTGCTCCGTCGCTGCCTTACCGGCTGTGGCAGAAGGTTCCTTTACGCTCTTCTCACAAGCCTCTCTGCCAAGGAGACAAGAAAGACAAGCTCTATTAGTATGCAGTACTAACCTTTGACTGCTAATGTATGTTTCTGCTTGCTGTGCCTTGTTATGACTGCTTTTCTGTGCTAATAAAGTATGTTTGGTGTTCTTGTAAAAAGAAAAAGAAAAGAAACTGCATGACCACTTAGCATGTAATAAACCTCATGAATCATAAATTGATCTGATCCATTTTCTACAATCTGATAAAATGGATTATAAATTCTTCATGAGAGACCTAAGAGATCTGTGACAAATATTATCAAAAAACAATGACTTCATATTCACCACTGACAAGAAAAGAATGTTGAAGAAGAATAGCCCAGTTAAGTAGCCACATGGCAATTTAAAATAAATAGCAGTGAACTCAGTGTCCTTTTGTATTTCTGAGACCACTTTGTTCTATTACGTGACTTAGTGGTTTAAGTTTTGGACTTTGGGATCTTATCTTTTAAATTAAATTATTTTATAAATCAATTGTAAGAGACGTTCTATCTCCAAGAGTCTATGATGTCCTATTTGTTGCCTTCTAGTCACTTCTGATTCGTGGCAGACTCCTGGGTTAGAGAGAGTTGCCCCAGTGGGTTTTCTTGACTGTGATCTTTATAGAAGCAAATAGCCAGAACTTTCTTTCCTGGACCAAAGGTTAGTTTTGAACATCAATCTTAAGACTAATAATCACACATAAAGTATTTATACTAAGGCTACAATTTTCCAACTATAGTCATGATACTATACTGTCAATCTATAAAATACAGAAACATTGAAATGATATAATAAGCACAAGCTGACGCATCTTTTAAAAAGTTGCCAACAATCCCCTTACTTCACATTGAGAACAACTCTGAAGGGCACTTCATGCTCCAAGGTTGCTTAAAGGATCTTCTGTTACTTGAAGTCCCCAAGTCCTCTGAGCTTCCAACTCAGAGCTACCCTACCTACAATAGAATAAGCACTGACCAGTCTGAGCCGAGTTTCACAGTTGTTAACCTTGAGCTCATCAATGCAGCCGCTGTGCCAATTCATCTCATTCAGGGACTTCCTCTTTTCACTGCTCCTCCACTTTACCAGGCATGACATTCTTCTCCAGGGACTGGTCTCTCCTGAGAACATATCTAAAGTACATGGGACAAAGTCATCCATCTTTACCTCAAAGGAGCATCCTATACTTCTTCCAAAACAGATTTGTTTGTTCTTTTGTGGTCCATGGTATTTTCAATATTCTCTGCCAACCCCACAGTTCAAATGCATCAATTTTTCTTTGGTCTCCCTTCATTCAGTGTCCAACTTTTACATGTATAAGAAGAGATTAAAAATATGACTTGGGTCAGATGCACCACAGTCCTCAAAGTAATATCTTTGTTTTTCAGTCCTCTAAAGAGGTCTTGTCCATCAGATTTACTCATGGGCAATGTATGTTTTGATCTCTTGACTGTTGCTTCTATAAGCATCAATTGTGGATGTAACCAATAGGAAAATCCTTGAAAACTTCCATCTTTCTCCATTTATTTTGGTCTTCTTTACATTGTGTTGTAATCCATACTGAAGGCTCCAACCCTTGATCTTCATCAGTAAGTGCTTCAAATCCTCCTCACTTTGAACAAACAAGGTTGTGTCTTCTGCATATTTAAGGTGGTAAATAAAACTTCCTTCAATCCTAATGCCACATTCTTCTTCACATGTTCCAGATACTCTGATGATTTGCTTGGCACACAGATTGAATAACCATGGAGAAAAGATAAAACCCTGAAATATGCCCTTCCTGATTTTAACCCAACAGTATTTTCTTCTGTTGCTACAACTGCTTCTTGATCCATCAATGTACAGGTTCCTCATAAACACAATGAAGTGTTCTGGAATTTCCCTTATTCCTAAGGCTATTCATAGTTTGTTGTGATCCACACAGTCCAACACCTTAGAATAATCGATAAACATAATCAAGCGGATAAGCCCTGGTGGCATAGTGGTTGTGTGCGGGACTGTGGCCCACTGGGATGGAGGTTCAATTCCAGCAGTGTCTCCACAGAAGCAAAGGCTGGGCCTCCTACTCCCACCACCAGAGGGCAGTGATGCAAAAAAAAATCACAAGCAAGCATCTTTCTGGAATTCTCACTTTCAGACAAGATATCAGAAATGACATTTCTTGTTTTACATCCTCTTCTGAATCCAATTTGAACTTCTGGCAGGTTCCTGTCAATGAACTGTTGCAACCATTGTTGGATGATCTTCAGCAAAATTTTATGTACATGTGATTTAATGATATTGTTCTATAATTTGAGTATTCTGTTGGGTCACCTTTCATTGGAATAGGTACAAATATGGATTTCTTCCAGTCAATTGTATAGGTCTTCCACATTTCTTGGAATAGACAAGTGAGTGCTTCTACTACTTCATCAGCTTGTTGAAATATTTCGCTTGGTATTTCATCAATTCCTGGAGCCTTGTTTATTTATAATGCCTTCAATGAAGCTTGAACTCCTTCCTTTAGTATTACTGATTCTTCCTCTTATGCTACTTCTTGAAATGGTTAAATGTTACCTAGTCGTTTGGGGTACAGCAACTCTATGTATTCTTTTCATCTTCTTTAGGTGCTTTCTGCATCATTCAATGCTTTGCCCATAGAAACTTTCAATGTTACAACTCAAGTCCTGAATTTTTCTGGAGTTCATTCAGTTTGAGATATGCTGGGTATGTTCTCCATTACAATTTTTAACTCTAAAACTTTTCACAATTCATTATAATCCTTTACTTTGTCATCTTAATCTGCCTTTGAAAATTTCTATTCAGCTATTTGACTTCATTTCTTCTATTTTTCCTTATCTCATCTATGACTAAAAGCAAGTTTCAGAGTCTCTTCTGACATCCACTTTGATTTTTTTAAACTTCCTGTCTTTTTGATAACCCTCTGACTTCTTCATATGTGATGTTCATGATGAAAGTCTTCTGTCAATCTGAACTTCAGATAAGGAATTGATTATATGTTCCATACTCAGCTCCTGTCCTGGCTTTAGCCACTGATATTATTCTCCATCACATCATCCTAAAAATATAGTCGATTTTCATTCTGTGTATTCCATCGGGAGAAACCCACATGCATAGTGCCTTTTGTCTTGCTGAAAAAGGATATTTATGATGGAGAAATCATTGAATTTGCAAAATTATTTCACACAATCTTTATTTCTATCACAAGACTATATTTTCCAACTACTGTTCCTCTTTGTTTCCAAATTTCCATTCCGATTACCAAAAATTATCAATGCATCTTGTTTTAATGTTTGATCAATTTCATGCTGAAGATGTTGGTAGAATTCTTCAGTTTCTGTATCACTAGCGTGAGTGGATTGATTTCAGTGAACTAGGCTTCTGCAAATTTCCTTCCTTAGTTTTCTTTCCCACTCCATCCTTCTTCAGGTACTTTTCTTCTTCTGAAAGTACTGTAAGTCCCTTGACTTCCATATAAGGCTCTTACAAATCTAAGTAACACCAATGGGGTAGTGATAAAGACAAGTTGAAGCAACTCTATAATCACTTGTGGATGTCTCCTTGCCTCAGAAATGTTGCTGGGTCAGTCATGTCTACATAAAGAATATCTATAGCTTCATAACTCTGTGCGAAGGACTATAGTTCATTTCTTATGCCTATTCTCACAGAGAATCAAGTGTCATAAGACTGACATCAGCATATGAGTTCAGTGATATGGGATCACTTGATCTATCTTTAGACCTTAGATCTTATGATTTTATACATATGTATATTCTTACATCTTCCATCCCAATTTCACAGGAAAGAAGACATCAAAGAGATTTGGAGTTCAAACTCTACCTAATAGTAAGTATTGTGGATTTATGCAGAAGAACTTTGATACCAACTTTTCTCTGTGATATTGAACAGCAAAAGTTGGTCAAGGATTTTTGTTATTGAGATTTTTAGTCAAATCTGCCCCTTTCCATTTATACTTCAATATATACATCAACTACACAGAATGCTGCCTAACACTAGGCAGTGGGCAGTGGAACATGATTTACAAACAGGAAGTCTGAACCAACTCCACCAACTGACTCATTGCTGGCCTCCTTCCTGGCCTAGCAATACAGATTTCGGAAGAAAAATCCCATGATTAGAATCCATAAGGAGACATGCAACAGGAACAGATAGAGTTAAGTTTTGTCCATGTGTTTTTATTTTTCTCCGACCCACTCTGTCAGCCACTACAAAATATTCCCATGTGTCCCTGGGTACTGTTGAATAAAACATCTGGAAATAAGCATCCTTGTTTTCAAACAATGATAACAATAGGGAATTAGGAAAATTATGCTAAATGCTTCATTATTATACTCAGGAAAACTATATTCAATTTCATATTGGTAAGTGTGGTTCGACTACAGGTCCTATCTCAATGTACAGGTCTGAGGACAAACTTTGGAAAAAGGCAGGGGTTGTGGTGCAAAGAGATGGGAGTTAGGGAGTTGTTGCAATCAAAAAAGCCAAGAAATGTTCTGATTTGGAAAAATTAATAAAGCCAGAGGTTAAGGAATTCCAGGTTGCCTCCTAATAAAGAGTAAACATCAACCAAATTTTTTAAACAAAATGGAAAATAAAAATTATATAACAAAGCGTTATTAGAGCACATAGGGACCCTAATGGTGATGTAGGCTAAACACTACACAGCTAAGCATGTGGTTAGTAGTTCAAAATCACAAGTAACTCCATGAAAGCTAGGTGAGGCTAATTGCTCTGACAAAGTTTCAGAGTCTGGGAATTCCTAGGTAGGGTTTTCAGGAATTGGCATCAACTTGGTAGCAGTGGGCTTGGCTTGGTGGATTATTGGAGCACATAATCATGCATTTAATTCCCTTAGTTCAAAGATATAATTATTCACTAATTTCCATTTAAGCAATCAAGAAGTCAGAATTTAAACCTGGGTAGGTCTTTCATACATGGTTCATCTGGGGGTCAAAGCTGCCAGCACAGCACCTAAAAACGACAGCATGACTTCCTTTACTTCTCAAGAACAACTCTCTCTTTTACAGTGAGACTCAACAATGGTAAACAAATGACAGGATCAGGATGAGAACTCAGGACAATCCCATGATTAACTGCGAGGGCTCCCTGAGTTTGCTATGGCACCCAAGACTACCTTAAAAAATTTAATTAAGGTATAGTAACATAACAAGGTTAACAATATTCTCTCTCCATAAAAATTGGTTGTTGCAGTATCAAAATTACTCTGCTCTTAACTACTGGATTTTTTTTTCCTTTTCAATCCAAACAGAAATATCTTTCCCCCCATAAAACCAAGAACAAATTCACTACCATCAAGTCAATTCCGATTCATTAAGTACCCGATAGGACAGAGTAGTACTGTCCCTGTGCATTTCCAGGACTATAATCCATTATGCGAAGAGTAAGCCTCCTCTTATTACCCTTTTCTCCAAAGTCTAAGCATATTGCAACAGAAAAAGGTGATAGCTTTTAACAGAAAGTGGGTTTTAAATTGAATTAAAATAGATACCCCTGTCCTCTGAACACCTTGATATAAATGATCTTCAGATCAAAGCCAGGGCACCAGGAGACCACTGCCACCAGTGTAACTAAGGCATAATTAAATGAATCATATGAAAAGTAACCAGCCTGACAGTTCTGCTTTCAGCCTAGCCGACTCCAGTAGAGTAACTTAACACTGAGTTCCTTAAACTCCATCAGCTTCACACTGGGAAACAGAACTCAGCTGACCTATCTTACAAACATTGTAGGCGGAATCGTGAATTAGAATCGGAGCTCCCAAAGCCTATAATGGAGTTCTAGTGTTGTAATCTTGTGCCACGGAGGAGATTGCAAAGCATAGAGATGCGGGTGGAATTAGAACTTAATGAAATCCCAAAACTCCACTCAAGCATCATTAGCTTTAGTTTTGTCCCACCAGAGTGGAAGAAGGGCTATCCTGCTGGCATCCAAAAAAGTAGATTATTTTATGTTTACTTAGTATTGCCGGGTAACCAATCCTTTCTTTCCTGTTCCTTAAAAGCCCTCCAGATGTGCACATTCCACCTTACATCTATATTCTTTCTGTGGGGGCATTGCAAGTCTCCTTTGTGGATGTTAAGGGACATGACAGACAAGGCTGCACCTGGGCAGGGCTAATGTTCAAAACACAGGCTCTGGGGGTGTTCGAGGCTGTCAGACACTCACAAGAAGAAAAATGGCAGGTTCCTTTCCCCCCCTGCTTCCAGCTCTTGTTTATGAACACTTCCACTGAAAAGAGAACATTTCTCGGGCTTCAGTCAATGTCACTCTGTGTCAGCAGCATGATCCGGGTCAGATCAAGGCCAAAATCAGCCTTTGGGAAGCAAAGGCAACATTGCCTTCCCTTGCACCCTCATGCCCCGCTCCCAGCCAAATCACCTTAAAAAGGTGTTACTTTTAAAACCTATTCCTTGACCATTCTACTTGATGTGTGCACACATTAGGAAGCATCCACCCCACTGACACTGGAATGTGACTTCTAGCCATTCCATAAACATTTACAGTGGCTTATGGTATGTGTGAGGCTGTGCTATGTAATCGGGATAGAGGGAAGACTCAAACAGTCCGTGCCACCCAGGGTTCAGTTTGCTCTGCATGTAGCAGAGCATTCATTTGCCCTTTGGGGTTTTATTTTTGTTTGGGGCAGTGGGTTATGAACTATTCAACCATTTTTGTTATTGTGTTTATATTGATAAATTTCTGCCTCCTTCCCGAGGTTGCCTTGTGCCTAAGTACTCCCCTCCGCATAACTAACAACTGAGACATTATGGAAAGTGGAAGGTTGTTTCCTGAAAGGTCAACAGGAGCAGCAATGGACAGGGGGACCGTGTGCCTGTGCTAGTTTTCTATAGGAAATGTACCTGGAGTGTTGGCGTTCATTACTGTGTTACTAAAACAGACAAATTCAGCTAGATCAGGGGATGTACACTGGAGTCGGAAACATGGGGAATTTAGGATAGTTGATCCCTTGGGACTAGTGAGGAGAATGGTGACACTAGGATGGTGGCAGGATGGGGGAGTGGAAAGGGGGAATTAATGTCAGGGATCTACATGTGATCTCCTTTCTGGGGTGCGGACAGCAGGAAGGTGGGTGAAGTGACACATAGCATTTGTAAATTATTAGGGATTCATGGGGGAGGACAAGGGAAGAGGGGAAATATAGGGAGCTGGAATTTAAAAAAAGAAAGACAGAACTAGAGGAAAGGGGGAAAGAAGAGCTTATGCCGGGGCTCAAGTAGAAAGTGTTTGGATATGAATGTGGCAACATGTGTACAAGTGTGCTTAACACGAATGATATATTGAATGTCATAAGAGCTATAAGAACCCCAATGAAATCTATATTAACAAAACCGAACAAAGACAGTCTCCATCAAATTGATTCTGACCCATTTTTACCACATGTAGATTACGCACGAGTTGTGCTCCATATTTTTCAGTAGCATATTTTTCAAAAGGACATCACGAGCCTTTCTTCAGTGTCATGCACAATAGGTTATAAGGCCACCCTGAGTCAGAAGCAATTTGACGGCAGTGGATTTAAGATAAGATAATTATATGACAATAACCATAAAAAGGTTATATAGGTGTGTATATATAAAGGGAAATTCTATTTGATCTAGTATAATCCTTTCTTTTTTCCCAAAGAGACAAATAAAAATAAATTCAGGCATGAAGTCAAAGAAAATTCCACAAGATCACAGTGGTCACTGCAAAACCTGGAATATTGGGCAACGTTTGTGTTCCCAGATGCTCCAAAAGGAACACTGGTGACACCACAGTCCATCTTCTCTGCTAACAAAACGGCTTCCAGTTCCATGGTGAAAGACTTGGTGACCTGACCCGATGAAGACCCCAGTTTAGAGAGCTCTTTGGGGGTAGTTTCACTTTGTTACATTGGATCACCCTGAGTGAGGCAGTCTTGACAGCATATAACAGCAACAGTGTGCTTAGAGCCCTAGTCCAAAGGAAGGTAGATTGGAAGACTCTTAGAGTCTGTCAGGTGGGGGGAATCTTTGGACTTTTCCTCAGGAAGCACCAAGCAAATGCTGCCCTTTTGCAAAAAAAAACTCTGCCTCCAGCAGGTGCCCCTCAAACAACTCCTGCAGCCTAACTCGTGCCTCTCCTTGCAGTAGAAAAAGTAGAACATGAGATCATTGTCAGTGCTCAACTTTTGATGCAGTATAGTCTTTGCATAATTTTCCCACATGTCTTTATAGGATTTTCTGGGAGAACTCCTAAAAGGAAAGCATTGTTTTATCCCAAGAAAGTTAAAATATATATTGTTTGCAATCTATCGAAGAACAGACTAATGAAAACTTATTAGCATTTTTATCTACTACTTAAACCAAACCCCAAACCAAACTTATGTTCATCAAGTCAGTTTCAACCCATGATGATTTGATACCATGTTTAGATTTATGTTCCTTTCTTCTAAGCTATGATGTAAATACTGCCAGGGAAGTGATGGAGTGGTGTCATGAAAAGTGAAAAGCAATAGAACATTTCAACAGAAATCCAACTTAGGTTATAAAGAAATTGGGTAACTATAATAATAGTTACATAAAATGTGTTGCTGTTATCTATGTTAATTTTCCCACATATCTTTATAGAATTTTTTATGCACTTGAGTCAAGAAGTACAAAGGCATAACCATAACTTCTATCTTCAAGGAGAGAACATAGAAGTTGAGGGAAAACATGCAACATTTTACATTTCAGAGCAGTCAGTATGTCATAAATACCAAATGACTGATACAGGTCATAAATAGTTATATCCCAAATATGCCTTCACATCTTTGTCTCTTTCTAGGACTATCTCTTGCCTTGACAGATGCATAAGTCTACCAACTGGCCTTTCTCCTGCAGTCTCTGTTGCCTGCTAACGTATATTCTCATAGGAGTCCAACTGATTTTCAACAAAAACCAGCTCTGACTCTTTCACTGAGCTGCTTGAAGTTCATCAAAAATCTTTTACTGTTTTCAAGATGAAGTTTAACATTCTTACCATCAGCTACTAGCCATATATGATTTGGCTCGAATTGACCTCTCCCACCATCTTTCCTACTGTTTTCTCCCTCACTTTCTCTCACTCAGATATACTAGGCTTTCCTCAGTTCCTGGAGTGATTCAAGTCCTTACCAGTTTCAGAAACATGAGAAACAGACTGGAAACAACTGCTGTTCCCCCTTCTATTTCATCGTTTCTTCACCCAGGATAACAATCCCTACTTTAAGGAGGCCTTCAGTGATGCACCATTCCTAGAATTATCTCCATTACTCTTTCTCATGGCAACCTCCACTTTTCCCTCACATTCTTTATCACCATGGAGTGTATGCCTCATGGAAGCTAGAATATTGTTCTATTATGTCACTGATTTATAATAAACACAAAATATAATAAATATTTTTCAAAGAACTCTTGAACCGAGAAATAAGATTGACACCAGAGAACTTGTGGTTAAAGTAGTAAGGGAAGAGTTTATAATGAAACTAAAATTATAGTCAAAGAAATAGGCAGCAATCCTAATGGTGTTGGAACAACAGCAATCTAGCTGAAAGATAAAAGAGGGGTGAGTGCAATAGTAGGGCACTGGTGGTTTTAAACTCTCAACCTGTAGGGCTACAACCTCATTAGAACCTCTATTCTGCCATGTACATAGGTCATTATTAATCCAGCCACTGTCTCTATAGATTTACCTTCCTGCATTCCATATACAGAAAACCAGACAAAGCAAGAAACCACATAAACAACCATGACAAAGCAAGAAACAAAATCACCCAAAACAATGACAATGAGAAACACTTTCATAGAAAGAAAATCCAAAAATATTGAAAACAACTTTAAAATTAGTAAAAGGAAAGCTCAAATGATAAAGTGTCACATTTTAACTGGACTGCATCTGCCATAATCAACTTTATAATATTCTCAAAGCGATTAACATAGCTGAATTGTTTTCAGAATGGATTCAGTGGAGGCTTAATCCATAAAGACCCTGCAATTGGATTTTGGGTTTCAACTGTCATCCATAGCCTTCAGCAAGCTGGATATCTAGAAATAAGCTCTGACACCGTTCCTTCCTCCAGGCTTGTATTCTATTATTCAAAATCCTTGTGTGGCAGTCATGTGCTTATGTTAATTTTATGATTGAAATCTAGGGGTGGAGTCTAGCCTGTTAATCTGGAGATAGCCATTGAGTAGTCAATGAGGTCTCTATGTGGACATGGCTTTCTCCTGAGACTTCTGGAAAATCTCATGATATTTACCTCATGAAGATGAGAAGCTATCTTCCCCAGTTGTTGGGAATTAGTCTTAGAGACGATGAATCATGGACGTGACAAGATGACAGCGTCCAAGAAGCTGGAGGACCCAGCAGAGAGACCACACAGCTTTGCCCTGATGGAGCCAGACCTCTGAAGCTGGGGTGGCCACATGGACACCCTTGCCAGAGATGAGTTGCTTCTGCCACCACGGATGCTGTTGATGGACCCTGAGCCCTGGAAGCAAGGAGCCATGGGGAGACCCCTGCCAGCGCCGGGATTCTGCACCCATTGATCTGTGACTTTGTGAGTCTGAAGGAGACTTTATAGACTGATTTCAGGCATATGGGTTAATATCGGACTTATGACTTTGAACTGGACTGGGCTCAATGTCCTGTTCCTCTTGTATATAAACCTTTTCCTTATATCCATATACTTGTCTATGAAATTTGTCCCTCTAGTCTACCCGGACTAACACACCTTGGATCACAGAGGCTGGTGTGCTTCTTACATTTATACTTAGTTGATGCTTCATGTAGATGGATGGCTGCTTGTTCAAAGGTAAACTTTTAAGGCTCTACACACTATTATTTCTAATAGCTGAGCACTATCTGGTTTATTTATCACACTTTGCTATAGTACCCATATCTTCAGTGATCTCTTCATGTAGGTGAATACTGAATACAGTCATGTTATATTCCTAGATTCTTAGGCATAATTACTCTTAAATTAGGTCTATGATTATATCTGAGTCCTATGTCCAATCAAATGTCGATGGTTCATATGTCTCTATTTTAGAGATACCATTACTATTTTATAATGGAGAACATTATGTCATTCTCATGGGGTATAAGGTAATTCTATTGATAGTGTCATCAATTTAGGCAATGGCCTATCATTTAAAACACTATTGAGGAAAGAAAAGTATCTGTGTAGGCTGACTTTTCAGACCCCCCAAATTGATTTGTACAGTCTAAAGTATAGGTGAGTGGACACTGTTTACACCAACAATGAGGGCTGGGGATAGAGCAAAACTTTCAATAACATTTACTCACAAAGGTAAAATCATGCCTTCCAGATTAAACGTCATAAAACAGCAAACAGCACATGGAAATGGCAAATATAGGGTAGTCGTGAGCCACCTCTACTGAAGGCTGCAGTCCTTGATTTTTATCAGCAAGTGCTCACGTTCCCCTAACTTTCAGCAAGCAAGGATTCCACAGCTAGGAACACAGCATTTCTTTAACAACAAAAAAAAGGAGGAGAAGAAGGAGGAGGAGGAGAGAGAGGAAAAGAAAGAGAGAAAGGAAGGAAAGAACGAAGGAAGGAAGAAGTGCTGTTGTTCTTACTAATGTCATTTCTCAGAGTACAAGAGTCGAATAGTTTCATCACTCTTGGGACACATTGTGCCCACCTATGTTTTCTACCTCTGACAATGAGTGACAAACTGCTATCCCAGTTTTAGTGTGTATTGTCATCTGGCTGGGGAATGTATAACCACATGAGTCTGAGAGAATGAACCTCATTTCACTAACTCTATCACTAGAGATTTTGCAAAATGTGGGTCTTCCATTGATCATGGTTTTAAATCAGGAAATATGTAATAAGCATTGTATCTTCTCATCCTACCTATTTAATAGGTATCTCAGCAAATAATCTGAGAATCTGGAATATATGGCATCAGAATTGGAGGAAGATTTATTAACAACTTGCTATATGTAGCAACCTGGTTCCTGAAAGCCAGGAAGACTTAAAGCATAAGAACAATTACTGTAGCCTTTAGTCTGAGCAACTTAATGTCAACAAAACCAAAATCTTCATAAGTGAACCAATGGGTAACAACTTCATGATAAACCAATAAAAGACTTAAGTTGTCAAGGGTTTATTTTGTGTAGATCCACAATCAATATTCATGGAAATTGCAGTAAAGAAGTCAAATTTGTCTCAAGCATTGGACAAATCAACTACACACAATCAAGGGTGTCTTCAGAGGACTTTGTTCTGGTATTCCTTGATATAGCAAATGTGCTGGCCATTTTCTCCTTCAACAATCTAAAGCAAACCGGAGTATTTTCAATTGCCTCTTATGCACATGAAAGTTGGACCTTGAATAAAGGAGACTGAAGAAGGATCTATGCATATGAATTATGGTACTAGTGAGGAATATTGAAATTACCATGGACTGCCAAAAGAACAACAAATCTGTCTTGGGAGAAGTATAGCCAGAATGCTCCTTAAGATCAAGGGTGATGAGACTTCATCTCCTGTATTTTAAACATGTTGTCAGGAAAGCCTAGTCTCTTGAAGAGCACTATGCTTGGGAAAGCATAGGGGCACTCAAAAGAGGAAGACCTCCCCCAGTCCATTCCCAGGATGGTTTGACACAATGCACCAGGTCTCAGCATTAAGCACATAGTAAAAAGAACTCACCACCTTTGTAGACATGGAATTGTATATGCAGATCAACTAAGTAAGACAAAAACAGGAGCAGAAGTCTGCAAAATTTTATCAGCATCAAATTATCCCTGGATCAATACTGAGGAATCTGAAAAGTTTTAACTATGTCCCTGTAGGATAACATTGATGTGGTCGCTTTCTTGACACTTCTGTGTTTTTCAAAAGAACCAAAGAGATTAAATGTATATGCTAAGTAACTGAGTTGATAAACCTTCAACCTCTGTTTTGTAAATGGTGGGTTATGTTCAATGACTCCTCATAATTGCCAACAGGGGTATTATTCCATTAATTTTGCAGCACTGATTGGTCTGGCATCTGCAACGATAGCCACATAGTAGGATTTCTATTTAATACACTCTGATACTGGATTCATTGGTGTGGCAGGACTTTGTCCTGGTACTCCTCATGACAGCAGATGTGCTGGACATCTTCCTCTTTGACAGTCTCTTGATTCACTTCCCTCTACCCTCACCAGCCAGTCCAAGACACAGTCACCAATATCCCAGAAAGCCTGGCAGAACCAGGCCTCAAGCTCCAAGCCAGGTCCACGCCTCTGAATTTTACACTCTTTAGATCTTTGCAGAGAAATGTTTGCAGTTAGGCGAATAAAAGTGGTTGTGACATTAAAAGGCAGCAACCTGCCCTGGCCTACAATTTGTATCACAAGAGACTGGTCTGAATTGCCTTCTACTTCAGGCAAGCAAAAGAGAAAGTTAAAAAGAGAAGTTCAAGGATTAAGTTTCCATGTGTGTCTCCATTCACAACAGATGGTCTCCACAAGGGCAAGCTTTAAGCATTTGGTGATCTCCAGATGGGCAAATAAAACACCATTTTTTGATCTTACTGTAACTTTCTGGGAGGGGGGAGGTTGTTGCAATCTTCCAATCAAATGAAAAGAAATTTTCTCTAGGCCAGGATCTAAAATGTTAAAAGGAAAATAATAAACACTCAGGTTATATAAGAATTTGCAGGCAAATGCACTAGTGTTCACTAAAGTTCAAGGTTTAATTCTTTCATGTCTGTGAGAAAATATGTGAGTAAATCCTAGAGTCCTTTTGAGAGATTACATGTATATTGTTAATTTGAGAAAGAAGAACGTTAATCTTGCAGTAAATCCTGAGAGATTCCATACACACTCTAAAAACCACACTATCTTGATCGGTTTTTGAATATTCAATGATATTGTTATTCTCTTATGATAGTCTTTAAATTTTATTGTCCTCATCTCTAATGGCTGTCAAATTTTCTTATTATTTCTAAAATGTTTCCTTTCCTTTTCATTTCCACAACTGAAACCATAGCTTATCACCTGGCGCCTCTTTGATATATGCAAGGCAGTGTACAGCCAACTTCTTGCCTTTGATTTGGTGTTTCATTCTGCTTCCGCACCTGAGCCAATCTCCTCAATACTCTCCATGATGTTATAGACTGCGTTTCTCTCTCTCTCTCTCTCTCTCTCACACACACACACACACACACACACACACACACACACACACAAGCAAGAAGCATTTGGGAGTTTCCGTAGGTACTCCATGATTGAAACCCAGGATTCTAACTTCAGCAAGAAAGTCTAGTTGGGTAGAACTAATGACCAGTTTGGTTGAACAACGCTTTGTGAAAATTCCAATGCTTAGAACTAATTATCCTACTTTGAAATAGGACAATGATAACCTACACATGTTTTTGATCCCATCATGATGTTTAAGTCTCCTAGGCCCTGCATTTCACACCAGGACTCCAAACTTTGGAGCCAATACACTCATATGGAAGCATTTGATGAAGGTTCACATTTTTAAATTAAACCAAACAACTTTGCACGGTGCTAAACATATGGCCCTGCTTCCGTTAATAAGGATTTAAAGATATTTTTATTGTCAATTAAAGCCTTTCTTTTTAAAAAGGCAGTCATCTCTGGTAACTACAGTGCAGCCTACTGAAGTCAAGCAGAGATGCTATTTCCCATAGCACAGCATTGTTCCCCGGTGATAAGTTTGGGTCTCAGGAGTCTAATAGACATAGGTTGCAATTTTGGTTCTTAGACATCATCTAGTATCTGGGGAAGTTGCCTACATCTACAAACTTGGTTTCCCACATGACTCCAACAGGGAAAAGAGTAGTACATACAACACATCAGGTTATGTGAGGATTAAAGAAAATGCCACATGTAAAATCCCTTGTGGATCCCCGTTCACTAGGATTAGGTTCACCCCCTGTGCACACATTCTTTATAAACTTCTGGCAGAAAGAAGACTTCTCTCAGACAATCTCTAGTAAAACACTGCAAGGGAACTTTATTAACCTTTGAATTATTGTGATGATATAAAGATTTTTTCCCATGCTCCTCGTTTCAGCTGTATCTAAAATTTTATTCAATAAATCCCGTGCCTACTAAACTGTATACCACTTGGCACTGAGTCAGCCCCAACTCACAGTGACTCTTCCATAGAAGTTTTAATAACTGATTTTATCTAAGAAACTAATCCCTAGAGATATTTTTTCCAAGGTGCCTCTGGGCAAGCTCAGAACCTAAAACTCTTCAGTTAGTTAACAGCCAAACACAGTAAGTATTTTCAGCACCTAACAAGTCCCTGAATTCACCCAATATTCTGAATTATAATATTGTTTTCTTCCCCCCAGAAACTCTGGAACTAGTAATGATTTTCTAGTTAGTAGCCACACATGTAAAAGCTACCTGACTTTGACATCTGTGACCTCATCCATCATTGGGATTGCTGTGTCTGCTAGCAGTTGTCTGTACCTATATCTCCTTCCAGCAATGTTCTTTCCAGAAATCACCCTGTCACCAGCCACTGTTCTTGGGAGATGTGAGCATCTTTCACTCAAGAGCTATATTCCCTTGTTCACTGTCCCTATAGATTCATCAATTCTGAGTTTTCTTTATCCCAATCTTTTCACTTGATCATGCTTTCTAATATGGTGGCTCATCTTTAGGTACTATTCCAGCAGGAGAGTTAGCTGTTTGATCATCTTTTAGGAAAACTGTGTCTCTTGGTTTTTCAATTATATTCCCTGGTTGAAAAAGCAGGTGTTTTAAAGAAAGGTTCTTAGGTGGGTGTGAGAGGCCTGATAGAGATTGATCAAGAGTAATGTAACAAAGAGAAATTGTTTATGTGTGCATAAGCAAAATTGGTAAAGAAAGCTGATGGTGCCCGACTATCAAAAGATGTAGCATCTGGGATCTTAAAAGCTTGAAAGTAAACAAGCAGCCATCCAGCTCAGAAGTAACAAAGCCCACATGGAAGAAGCACACCTGCCTGTGTGACCACAAGGTGTCGAAGGGACCAGGTATCAGGCATCAAAGAACTAAAAATTATCTCATTGGTGACCCAAAATCCATCAATAGGTGACATGACATCCCCTTATAGTACAGTGTAGCAACAATGAAATATGCAACTTTGCTCTAGTTCTTAAGTGCTTCCTCTTCCCCCCCCCCCCACTATCATGATCCCAATACTACCTTACAAATCCTGCTAGACCAGGGGATGTACACTGGAGCCAGAAACATGGGGGATTCAGGACAGATGATCCCTTCAGGACCAGAAGTGAGAGTGGTGGAGCGAAAGTGGAGTAGGAAGAGGGAACCAATTGCAGGGCTCTATATATAACCTCCTTCCTGGAGTATGAACAACAGGGAAGTTGGTGAAGGAACATATTGGACAGTGGATGATATGATAAAATAATGATAATTTGTAAACTATTAATGATTCATTAGGGAGAGGGAATGGGGAGGAAAGGGAAATATAAGGAGCTGATACTGGGGGCCTAAGTAGAGGGAGGATGTTTCGAGAATGATGATGGCAACAAATGTACAAATGTGGTCTGCATACTATAGATGTATGTATTGATTGTGGTGAGTTATATGAGCCCCCAGTAAAATTATTTTTAAAAAAAGAAAGAAGGGTTATAAGCATTGCTGAGAAAAACCCAATGGGTGTTCAGGGCAGAATGGAGTAAGGAGAAGTACACACTTGGAGTCAGACTGCTTTCTGAGAGCAGTGACTGCACCTGTTTCATTGCTTATTAAAGGACAGTTGGCTAAGCTGCAGTGTAAGGTTGTGATATGGATTAAATGAGATAATAAAAACCCAAAAGCCCATTGCGTTCTCGTCAATCTTAACTCTGAGCGATGCTATAGGGAAAAGTAGGACACCCCGTAGGGCAACCACAGCAGCAATATTTCAGAAAACAGACCACCACATCTACCCGCTGCAGAGTGGCCAGAGGGTCCAAACTGCCCACTTCCCAGCAGGTGACTGAACATGTAACTGCTGAGCTACCAGGTCTCCTCAGTATGATAACACAAGTACATAAGGGGCAACAGGAGAGGCATTAGGAAGAACTCAATTGATTTTCCCCACCCTTTCCCTAGCTTCTCTGAGTTAGAAAATAGCAAAGGGGAAGACAATTAAAAATGCCGAGCATTTCACTGGGGTGTGCATTCTAGGTCCAAGATCAAGTTTACTTCTCTGCAGGGATGAAGAGGCTGCCATCACTCAGCATCAAGATAGCAGTGGGTTCATTCTCCTGAAAGTAACTTCCAGCTAAACTTGAACATTATTCCACGACTGCTGTTTGGAGAAAGGTGATTTTCTTGCCTCTGTATGTATAATGAGTTGTGTTTGAGCATGTTTAAGGTGAATTTGAAAAGACTTGATCTGCCTGGAATTTCAAGTACAGAACTAAAGTGTCAGAAGATGGGAGAATCACTTAAGGATGTGCATTATGCCAAGAATGCTTAGATATGGCTTTTACATGAAGGGACTGAATTTCTTTCTCTCCTCTCTATTGCTTTCATGTTCTCTGTTCATGCTGGTGCCCAGGGATCCTCATTGCAGGAAAGCATGTGCCATGTTTGGGTTCCAGTTTTCTGCTGGAGGATCTGCCTCAAACTTGTTTTTTTCCAACCTTCATCTAAAAATGATTTTTTTTACTATAACTCATTTATCTCCATGGCCCCATTTTTATTCTTTCTTAGTCCATATCTTACCCTGAGCATGTTTCCAACCAAAAATTGCCCTCTCCAAGTGCTTAAAATTCACAGGGAGAAAGCATCTTTCACTTCAGTGCTTTGACTGGTTTTCTGGTCAGAGAAACTAAGTCTAGGAGAGAAAAGGAGATCTTTTGCACAAAAAAATTTCACCTCAATTGCAGCCAGCCATGTCACTGATTGCTCCACCAATTCTTTCTTGGAACCAAATTTGCTCCTCATTCTATGTGAGTCTCAGAGAAACAAACTACCATATTATCCTACAGGGTTCTATCATCTCACTCTATGGCCTGGATTGTGTGTATCCATTTGTGTACATGTTTGCATGTGTGCATGCATGCATGTGTGTGCATGCAAGTGCATATGTCTGTTTTCAGTCACTGAAAATGCTTTGGTGCTATTGGGTGTTTTTCAAGAGCTAAGTACTCAGAAGTAGGTAGGCTATTCCTTATTCATTGTCGGTTCTTAGTCTGGAAGCTCTGCTTGAAACATTCATTTCATTTAGGGTGAATGTGCTGGTATTTGAAATACCAGTGACACAGCTTCAAATACCACAGTAACATGCAGCCACCACTGTATGCTAAATAGAGATGTGGTGGATACTGAAAATCTCATGAAAGGAAGCAGTGCATTGTCAGAGAGGGTTCAAGAAGGAGGAAGAGGTCCCTTCTCAAAGTGCAGTAGATCATAATAACATAGATGGGGTAACACCAATGGGATTAGAGCCTCCAGAACCTTCATGCGCTGATGGGGTATGACTCAAAAGGAGAAGAAATAGCTTCAAATACCAATTCATAACTTGAACTAGGAAGGCACAAAATATGAATCTTTAAAATGGAAATTCTTAAAGATGAAATAGTAAAAACATAGAAATCCAGGACTTAGTGACCTGAAATGGACTGCTATTGGCTGTTTTGAATCAGAAAGTCATATGCCTTTATTATACTTGAATTTAAAATATCAAAAAGAATGCTATTGCATTCCACATCAGCAAAGATATTTTAAGATCTATCTGGAAGTCAAATGCTATCTGTAATAGGATTATGTCCACTGAATTCAAGGAAACCCAATCAACACCATTATTTGCACCAACCACTATAGCTAGTCATGCATATGTTAGAGAATTTTACCAATGTCTTCAATTTGTCAAACATGCAATAAAGTTGCATTGAAAATTGTTGACTATTGGAATGCAATGGTTGGAAGCAAAGAAGTACTTGGAAAATATGGACTTGGTGATAGAAACAAAGCCAGAGATTGCATGAAAAAAAATTTTGCAAGACTGCTTCATTGCCAGTAACTTTTTTCAGCAATACAAAAGGTAAGGATACACGTGGATTCTCCAAATAGAATATATACAGAAATCAAACTGATTATGTCTGTGAGAAGAGACCATTGAGAAACTCAATATCAGCAGCTAAAACCAGGCCAGAGGTTGATTATGGGACAGACCACCAATTGCTCCTAGGTAAGCTGAGGTTGCAAGTAAAATTTTGCTGAAGATTATCCAATAATGTTTACACTTCATTGACAAGAAGCTTCCAGAGCTTCTGGATGACTTCAGAAGTATGCTCTGATGTCAACTTGAAAAAAACACAGAATAGCATGTTTTATTGACATTGATAAGGTTTTCAACTGAGTGAACCATAAAAAATTATGGATATCTTGGGAAGAATGTGAATTCTAGAACACTTCACTGTGCTCATTTTGAATCTGTTTATGGATCAAGAGGCAGTTATGCCAGCAGAACAAGGGCATGTTCATGGTTCAAAATCTGGAAAGGTGTGTATCAGGATTGTATCCTCTCACCATACCTATTTAATATGTATGCTGAGCAAATAATCATAAAATCTGGATTACATGGAGAAGAATGCAGCATCAGGATTGAAGGAAGGCTTATTAACAACTTGACATATGCAAAGGACACAATACTTGTTGAAAGTGAGGAGGACTTGAAGTACTTGGTGATAAGGACCAAGGATTGCATCCTTTGGTGTGGATTGCCCACAGTGAAGAAAACCAAACCCTCAAAAGTAGACCCATAGGTAGCACCATAATAATGGGAGGAAAAAATGAAGTTGCCAAGGGTCCTTTTACTTGGATACACAATCAAGGTTCTTGGAAGCAGCAGTCAAGAGATAAGACTATACATTGCATTGGGTAAATCTGATACCCAAAACCTCTATAAATTTTTAAAAAGCAAGGATGTTACTTTGAGGAGTAAGGTACAGCTAATCCAAGCTTTGGTATTTCCAATTGCCTTAAATGTATATGAAAATTGGACATTTACTACGGAAAGCCAAAGAAGAATCTACGCACTTGAATTATGGTGCTGGTGAAGAATATTGAAAGTCTCATGGACTACCAAGAGAACAAAGAAATCTGTCTTAGAAAAGTGCAGCCAGAATGTTCCTTATAGGCAATAATAGTGAGACTTCATCCCATGGATATGTTGTCAGGAGAGAACAGTCCCTGGAGAACGTTATCATGCTTGGGAAAGTAGGGGAGCATCAAAAAAGGGAAAGACCCACAATTAGATGAATTGACACAGTGCTGCAACCTTGGGCTCAAAGAAAAATAAAAACAGTTGTGAGGATGGTACAGCATTGGGTGGTGTTCCATTCTATTATGCACTGGTTCTCCATGACTCAGAATAGACTGGAGAGCAACAACAATGTGTGTGTGTGTGTGTGTGTGAAAGAGGAACCTTTTGACTTCTGACCTAACAACAACAATGTATGTGTGAAAGAACCTTTTGAATTCTCAAAAAAAAAAGTCCTCTGGATATGTGTTTTGCCACTGCCTGTTAATCATATCACAGATAAGACATAAATAGGCTTTTCTTTAAAGCAAAATTTATTGTATTCAAAATACGAAAATATATGGAGTAAATCTGGTCTTTGGAAGAAGGAAAGTATGGTTCTTTACTATTATTCTTTTGGTTTCCTGGTCTTTGAGATGTGCAAATGCTAACTTGTATCATTTCATTACTTCCTGAGTAAAATGTGCTGTGTTCTACAACCTTAGCTCTGAACAAAATGCTGGATGGCTAATCAGTTTTATGATCAAGAGAAAACAAGTAAATTACTTTGACATTTTTTGGCAAGATATTAAAAGAGAAAGATGATCCTGTGGGTTACGTGCTCTGGTCTTGGCTGATGCTATTATGCCAGGAGTTCCCTGTAAAAGTAATTAGGGGGTTGAAAAGGTGAACCCTACCCAGATGTGATCTTACCAGTGGCCTTCATACATGATAGCATTGAGTTAAATGAAGAAACTACTAGAGGCCAAACATCTAGGTTTTCCATTTCAGACAAAATTTTTGCTTTTGCTCACCTCAGGAAATGAATATTATATTCATAAATTGCTGTTCTTCTCCAAGAGATGAACCATAGCAGTTTCATTTAGCCTTTCAGTATTAAATTTCTTTAGCACTTTGCCACATTAGAATATGTTTTCCATCTGAATGTGATGATGCAATATTTGAAAGAAGGGGAACATAGTTTGCCAACTGACATTCCATAACAAGCCGTAAAAGTTTATGATGCACATAGTAGGATAATTGGCACAACAGGAATTGAATACTTCCTTATGGATAATATTTGATAAGATATGGCATGTATAACCATCATAACATTTCAATCAACCCATGATAGCTACTTTAGGATGCATTTATTTTATTGTTTCCATAATTTTACAGCGCCAGAGTTGGTTCTACTCCACAAGAAAACTAAAGAAAATAAAAGAAGAAAGAAGCGCACTACTTGCCTTACATTTATTTTCCATGGTAATCTTTTGTTGTGCATTGTATTCCCTCCCTACTACCCCTCACCCCCCTACCCAAATACACTTTATGTTGCTTCCTCCTAAGCTGTTGACACATGATTTGTTGGAAGTCAAAGCTGGTGGACAGCATGTTTTATTTTTCTCCTCAGGATTGCATTCTTTTGCCTACTTTCACAATATTAATTAAGTCACTCATAGACAGTGTCCTTTTACCCTGTTTCCAGATTTTTCTAAACCTCACACCTGTTTTTCCTTGGGTCTTGTGCTACACCAGCTTATAAATCACCCTATATTTCCCAGAATATTTTCTTGTGAAATAACAACCCCTGCGCGCTGCCCTCCCCCCCCCAAAAAAAAAAAAACAAAAAAACCTTTTTCTCAACTGTTTTCAATAGTGGCAGTCAAGCCTGAAGTTGTCAATCAAAGAACAGCTTATCAGTCTACGTTTTTTCTTTTTAAGCTTTTACTCAGTGACTTTTGAGGCCTGTCAACACCCAGTTGATTTTAGCCCTAACAATAAAGTCACACTCTATCTCCCACATAGAAGCTTTAGATTAAATTCTGATGTCATATACGTCATATTTACATAGTTAAAACTCATAACAAGCAACCCACAGGCAATAGGATGTAATAACCATGCAACAGAGCCATTTCCTGTCCCCCTTTTTTCTCTCACACTCTGCTGTGTGCAGTTTATTGGATGTGAATGTTATGAAAATGAAAATCGTCTGGGAGAAACCTGCCAGCCAGGCCCGAGATGCAGAAGAATTCAACTGGAGGAGTATATAGAGTTGTAAATGCTCAGCCACCTCTTACATTATAAAATAGGAGCACTTTCAACATTCCTTTCCTTTCCACCAAACGGGGAGATGGGAAGCCCTACTTACACACGCCCACAGCTGATTTTTAATATCTGTAACTCTTCCAACATTCAAGGAAAGCAACTAATGTAAAGGTAGAAAACCTGAAACACTGTATGTTTTGCAGTTGCCTTTGTTAGACGCAAAGCACCTACTTCAAATGCTGTGCAAGGTGAACTTTAACTGTGGGGCAATTTAGGAGTCAAACCTACCATGGCACTTTAAACAACCAAATTAGGGGAGTTAAGCATTTTCTTGGCAATCTCTTTAGAGCTAGAAATATCTGTGTCATGTTAAAGTAAGAACATGAAAACCACTGTCTCTGATTTAACCTGAAGCTTCTCTCGCATCAAAAGATTAAGCTTTAAGCAAAAATATTGACAAGAAAATAAGGCTCTAATGGCAGCACATTATCGACCAGGATGTGAAAACATTCTTGTAGTTTCATTATTAAAACTGAAGTAGATTAAATTATTCTCTTAATAGTGTTACTTTGGAGATATTTCTGTAGAAATCGAGCCTAAAACACCATATTGAATTAAGTTCTTACTCCATCTGGGATTGATTTTTCTTATTACTCATGCTAAAAGATGTACAATTAAATCCAACAATCAGATTTTATCAATATGTTCAAAATATTTGCCTTGCCTGTCTACATATTTGAAATTTGCAGCATATTCTGGGCATGAAATAATATTAAGGATAATTCTATGGAATAGCTATTCTTTCATGGTTATAATGCTATCTAAAACCAAAATAAAACAAATAGAAAAAAGGGTGACATCATAATTTTTTATAGATTCTCAACTTTCACAGCTTTCATACATAACTCGAGTAGTTTCTATGTTTTATTTATTATTCAAGCTTCTGAGAGAGTTGGATTTTTGGACACACAGACTTTGACCCAGCAAATGAAATAGACCTTCTAGAAGTCGATAACCTTTGTGAAAATTCCAGAAATATTACATAGTACCTTTATTGGAAAAAAAGTTGAAGGGTTCTCTCTTGTGATCTTGGGCACACATGTATTGACAGCTAACTAAAAGGATTCAGAGGCTAAATTCTTTCTCCTAACTGGCCCACCATCAGCCCTGAGGTTCCACTAACAAAATCTAGTCACCCTCACTAGGCAATGTTGCCTTTACTCGTTCTAGGTTCAAAGGAAAATACCCTGATGCAAGACTTTGGGGAGTCAATGTACTATGCCCAATACAACTCTCAAAATCTAACACAGTTTACTAATATTGCTTTGGACAGTACATCAATAAGTAACATAAACATGATGCAAAAAAATTACTACTGAGACTATAGTATATGTATGCTACATATCAATGTAAATAATATGATTGTATTACTTTAAATAAAATTTAGGTAAACCATTTCACACATAAATGATGCAGAATAATATACCAAATCACATCATTTACAAATAAGATGTGATAAATGCATTAAAAAATAAATAATTTGGCTGAGCCCCGGTGGCATAAGTGGTTGAGTGCGGGACTGCAGTCCACGGGCTTGGTGGTTCAAATCCAGCGGTGGCTCTCAGGAGCAGCGCTGAGTAGCTCCCACAACCACCAGAAGGCAATGATGCAAAATAATAACAATAATAATAAATAATAATTTATATATAAACAGGAATTAAACAACCAGACCAAACCCAGCATCATGGAGTCAATTCCTACTGATAACAGCCATATAAGATGGAGAATTGTTCCATATGGTTTATGAAACTATAGGACTTTTTTATTATTATTATTTTAAAATCATTTTATGGGGGGCACTTACAGCTCTATCACAATCTATACACACATCCGTTGTGGCAAACATCTCTGTACATTTATTGCCGTCATCATTTTCAAAACATTTTCTTTCTACTTAAGCTGTTGGTATTGGCTCCTCGTTTTATTTTCCCTCCCTCCCCAACTCTGCCTCCTTCATGAACCCTTGGTAATTTATAATTTTTTTTTCATGTCTTATACCAACCAATGTCTCCTTTCACCCACTTTTCTGTTATCTGTCCCCCTGGGAGGGAGTTATAGGTTAATTATTGTGATTGGTTCCCCCTTTCTCCTCCCATCTTCCCCTTCCCCTCCAGGTATCGATATTCTCATTATTAGTCCTGACAGGGTTATCTGTCCTGGATTTCCTGCATGTCCAGCTCTTATTGGTACCTGTGTACATACTCTGGTCTAGCTGGATTTGTAAGGCAGAATTGGGAACATGACAGTGATGGGAGGAGGAAGCATTAAAGAACTAGAAGCAAGTTGTATGTTTCCTCAGTTCTATATTGCACCCTGACTAAGCCTGTGAATCTTTAGGGGAGCAGATAGTCTCATCTTTCTACAAGGGGTGGCTGGTGGGTTTGAACCTCTGGCCTTGTGATTAGCAGCCCAATGCTTAAAAAAATGTGCCACCACTGCTCAAATAATAATATATTAATAATGATGAGCCTGTAAGTTTTTCGGGCACTGGCTCATGCACAGTGGGGTCCATCAGTGTGACCACATCTCTCACAGTCTAAAATATGAGACAGATATGTCTTGTCAAAGACAAGGAAAGCAAAACTATAAGAAAAAGGGAAGAGGAATAAGTGCCAAAGGTTTCAGGAGAAACTGGAAACCCAAAAATATGATAAGGAAATTTCTTTTCAGTTTTTAGTGTGACCCAAGAACTAAATGCAACAATTGGTATCACCTCTATTTCTATAGCTTCTATTTTTCTGTTTGTCTAGCTTCTGTAGTCAGTAAAATCAGTCACATGAGGGAATATTTTTTTTAAATTTCAAAAATATCTAACATTTAACCCAACTATTTAGGTGTGAGAATAAAAGGATCGTGTTACAGAGTCATCAGATTTGTAAATTGTGTGTAAAATCTTTGGGATGTTAATAATTAAATGATTGCCATTAAAACAGCACTGATTAACAAAAGAGACAGCACTGATACATATTGTTATATAAAGATATATGTACAGTCATTTGATTTCTGACTGATCCTTTTTGTATGTGTTAAGGTAAAATAAGGGTAGGCAAAATTTAAAATACTTTTTTGACATTGTAAATCCTGTGCATGAAAGGCAAGTTAGAGAAGGTTGACTGGTCAAAGAATATTGGTCTCTTCCAGCTGGTGGCAAACGTAAGGGCCATATTTAATTCCTGGAGTTTCTGATAGGAATTACAGATGGAGTGAACTTCAAACACTTTGGCACTTGTGTTTGGTTCAGAGCAGTGGATCACATTTTGGACAGATCTCAGTATGTTCATGAAACGATAACTGGAATGGAAAGTCTTCTGAAATAAGTCAAAGATATCACTCTTTATGAGACATGACTGTAAAAGAATATAGCTGATTGTTTTCAACCAATATAGCAGAACTTGACCATCCAAGTTGAAGGTGGTCTCTTTAAAAACAACCATGCTGGGAAATCATTGATCGTCCAGTTGTTGCTGCCTGATACACTGGCAGTCTTTCCTGGCCTCCTCTTTTAAGGGCAAACTTGAGTTTTGAAAATGGTTAATGTTGCACAACCCCCATTGTAGAGTATTCATTGAGCGATAAAACTGAGGGTTTGGATGTAGGCAAAGTTCAATGGAGCCACAGATCAATAAACCCTGTTATAAACTTTGCCTTTTAATTGTGCATAGAGTAGAAATAGCTAAGATTTATCACGAGGTGCCAGGCACTCTTCCAAGCACTTGATACCCAGCCAGACCATTTCAAAGTCCAGCTTTGCAGGAAAAGTCTGTCACGATGCTCTAGGAATTTGAAGATCTGAAAATTCTCCAGATAGTGTGTTTTCTCTGGGTACAAGTAGACCGGCTTCCATTGTTGCGTTTACATGAATGCCATCGCCGCAGGAGCAAATGAGCAGTCAGAACAAGAGTGCTTCTTACAGGCCCGCATCCTATGCCAAAAAAAAAGTGCAGATTTCCCAACCAGGGATATCTAGGTACAAATCTGGGACATTGCCATTATTAGATATGTGGTGTGGGCAGCTTTGTTCATTTCTCTGAGGCTCATTTTCTGAAGTTCTCTATAACACAAGGGCTGCAGTGCTCATCCTGCAGCATGTGTGAGGGTTAAGTAAAACACCTTTGATCTAATTTGCATGGCATGACCAATAGCGACACACTTCCATAAATCTGAGTTCTCGTCCTTTTTCAGTAACATCCATGGACCCTCTCACTGAAAGCAAATCGATTGCCTTCATCATTGACTCAGCTTTCTCTGAGAGGTTAGGAGCATAGTGGTGGTGCTATGATTTAGAGGCCAGAGAGGAAGGCAATTTTTACTAGTCTTGTTCATGATTCACCCCTGCTATTTTATGTGCCTCATGTTTAGTGCCTGCAGCAGGCACCAATTGAGCCCCCACTGATGGAGACAGCACGTGGGAGGAGGTGTGGGATCCCACAAAGGGCTTGCAGCTGTGGAGAGAGCAATTGGATTAGGCCGCCAAGACCAGAAGCATCTGGTAAAACTGACTTTCTCCACAAAATTGACATGTCTGTCATGCACTATAATTCCTAGCTCAGGTGCAAAATCCAGGGCAATCTGAAAGCAACCTCAACTTGGGTCTCGCTCAGATAGCTTTGGTCTAATGATGCTCCCCTCTTCCAGCACAACACAAGGGTAGACCTACCATGAAGTCCGTTCTTAGTCACAGCTATCCTGTGTACAACAGAACACAACACTGGCCCCGCATCAGCCTCACAAGTGTTGTGTTTGAGCCCAAAGTAACGGGTAATGGTTCATCCGCTAAAACAGAACACCTGCATCTGCCTACATCAAAACCTAACTGATCATTCTCATCATTTCTGCTCTCATGGAATACTCATGAGAGAACTAACAAAGAAGCTAACTAAACAAAATATACAGTGATGGCTATAAGTGTAGAAATCAAGTACAAAGAGGGATTTCAACTTATATCAGGAAAGGCTGAGTTCACCTGAACAAAGCTGATTTGTTCCAGGCCTTTCAGTGAGAACCATAGGTGGGCAAATGAAACCAACTTCAGAGTACTGCAGAAGAAAGGTCTGGCAATATGCTTCTATACAGTTTAAAACAAAATCACTACCAACTCAATTCTGACTCATAAAAGCTCTATGGGACTAAGTAGAGCTATGCCATAGGCTTCCAAGGCTGTAAACCTTCCCAGAGGCAGACTGACAGACCTTTCTCAGACAGACCAGCTGATGGGTTCAAATTGATTCCCTGTAGCTAAGGGCTCACCACTGTGCTGCCAGTGTTTTCAGCAAAGAAAACTGGGGAGGAAGTTCTACTCTGTAACAGATGAGGTCGTCCGAAGCCAAAACCAACTCAACAACAACTGGTTTGTCTAGTTAGTTAGTTAGTTAGTTAGTATGAAGTGAAGGATGAATAGATGAAGTCAACCAGAGGCCATGACACAGATGACTGGGAGGCCTTATTTCTTTTTTTTTTTTACAAAATACTTCATATTATGATTGGTTGAAAAGTTACAGAACAAACAACCAAATGTATATTCATACATTTGTTTCAATTCATCCATTCCAATACCCTCAATATACCATCACTTGTTCCACCTCCTCCCTGGGTTTCCTGTTTTCCATAACTCCTTCCTTCTTACCCTCTGAACTTTATCTTAGGGTAAATGCTGCCTTTCGCTCCTAAGGGATTGATTATTCTAACACAGAAGTCCATTTCAGTTCCACACCAGCAGAATCTTGGCTGGCCTAACTGTGTCTACCCAATTGTTAAGTGTTTGAAATTTGTTCCACATTTTCTCTCACGCTATCCAGGATCTCCTAATGTGATTTTTCATTTTTCCAAAGAGTTGGTAGTGGTAGCTGGGCACTGAGTAAAGCAGATGGGTTGCTAAGGGCAGGTACAGAAGGTGAAATTTTCCAGAGACAAACAGGAAACATATGCTAACAGATGAAGCCATAGCATGCATTCTTAGTGAAATGCATCTAGAAATACATGCTTGCCCTTCAATACTTGTGCCTTCGCAACTTTCTCAGTTTAACCTCATAGTTCAGTAGTCTGTTTCAGGTCTGAATCCAGACCCCCAGAGGAGTCTGGGAACGAGAAAGGAGAAGAGCCTCTGGAGGGAGTTGATATGAGTAATTCCACATTAAAGATAATCAGCATGACTCCACCCTAGGAACGCCCTAGGAAAACCGCCCCTTCCCCCCAGCATGGCTGATGAAACAATTTCATTTCCTTCTATAAAAAGTCCAACTTGTCTCCTTTCAGAAAGACATCTTTCCTGAGAAGTTACTCTCACTGCCATGAATAGTTTGCTTCTCCAAGACTAATTTCACACCATTCTTGGATGACTTAGAATCTCATGATTTGAAAACAACTATTTGAAATAGTTCTTCTGGTACCAGGGTTGCATGGTACCAGACCAGTGTTTGCATGGCCTGATAGTCCATTAGACTAATTGCTTCACTCTGTCTTATATTTTCATCATTCTTCTTTCCTACAGAGAGGTCAATAGCTGTACCTTAGAGAGCTGCTAATGAGCTTATAAGACCCAAGGAAGCTTTTTGACTTTTACTCAGGTAGCATGGAAATAGGTCATATTCAGCTATGTCACAAACATTGAATAGATAAGGTACTGTCTGTAAAATATTGGCCCCAGTGGTACCAAGCAGGAAAGAAAAAAAAACTTTCTCATTTATAATTCAAGGCAACTGGAGCAAAAAAGATAACTTTACTAAGATCAAAACAGCTGGAAAATAGGTCAGTGCTGGCCTGAGCTCCAAGCATGCTAGGAGGTAGCACCCCTGAATCACAAGCGCTGGATATGGTGAGACTTGCAGAATATCTGGACTGGCCAAAAGCATTCCTTTTACAAAAGAGTTGCCACAATGTGTTGCTGTAAGGTACTGTTCTCTCTCTTCAACACAGAATGTCAGCCACACTAGAGCACTATAAATTCATAGTATCTAAGGCAGGAATGTATATGAATGGAATCACTTGGGAAACTTTTTTAAATGCTGTTTTCAAAGCTTCACCCCACACTTCTGAGTCAAAAATTCAGGTTCTTGTAACAGCTAGTTTCAAAAGACACTGAAACATTTGCACAACTCTGATGACTGTGATTGAACTATGAAGCTGTATGGTATATGAAATTATTTTTGAAATAAACTAATTGTTAAATAAGCATAAAATAAATGGAATAAAAACCATGGAACTGTGCCACTAAGTGTCAATTTTGAGTCATAATCACTTCGTGAGTTACAGAGCAAAACTACTCCCTAATGTTTCCTGGGCTATAATCGTAACAGAAACAAATCACCAGACCTTTCTGCCCAGCTCTTCTGGAGAGGTCCAAAAGCAGACCATTGTCCCACCCAAGGATTTTTTTTTTACACAGTATATTGTTATTGTTATTAGGTGCCATCAAGTCCATTCTACTCACAGCAAACCCATATACAACTGAAAGTAATCATGTCTAGTTCTAGGCTGTACTCACAATAATTCTCCCACAGCATAAAGATAAACCATCCACTACCATCTAGTCCTTTCTGACCCAGAGGAACCCGATGGGCTCCTGAGGCTTTCCGTCTTTATGAGGACAGTCTCATCTTCCTCAGTGGAGCGGCTGAGGAGTGTGAATCTCCGATCGCTCGGTTAGCAGCCCAAAGCCCTAACCCCCAACAATTCCAGATAAATTAAAGAACAAAAATAAAAGCACTAAATATAGTTTGGTTGGTTGGTCAGTTCATTGATTCCTTCATGTATGCGTTTATTCTTATATTTTTGGATCATAGCTATGGAGCAGGAGCCTGGGTGTTGCAAGTGGTTTGAAACGTGACTGAGGGCCCTTCTCTACCCAGCTGTTCTGAAGAAGAAGAGATTTGGGGCTCTGCTTCCTTAAAGATCACAGCCAACAACAACAACAATTACAGCCCATGAAACAGTTCTACTCTGTAACACAGAAGTCGAGCTATTGAGAGCTCGATTGTGCTTGATTGAAGACTTTTAGGAAAACATCTGTACGTGTTCTCCCTACTAATGACAACGTCAACAGTTACCCTATGAAACACAAAAATCTAAAACCAAGGGTTTACACCACTAGTAAGACTCACTACCTTCTTCTCGGCTTGTATTTTTCCCATCGCTTTGTTTTGAATTATTAACTGGAAGGTTGGCGGTTCAAATCCACCAGCCACTCCTGGGGAGAGAGATGAAGTCACCTGCTCCCATAAAGATTTGAAGCCTCAGAAATCCTCCATTTGATCCCTGTGACTCAGAATCAGCTGACAGTGGGCTTGGGGTATAACAGAAAAGAGGTGAAGTGTGCTTTCTCAAAAGTTAATAAAAAACTTCCCCAAAGTACCATAAACCACAATTTTATTTAAACTTAAAGCTATCCAGACTGATGGGCATATAAACATTTGTTGGTCTAAAATGCTTTCTTTATCTTATAAAATGAGTCTTTTAGAAATCTAGAATAGACCACTTGGATGTATGCTTATGGTCGCAGGGTGGAAATGGGAAAATAATAATAACGGGTACAAAATGCTGAAGATATACTGAAGTTGGTTGTGGTGATGGTTGTACAGCTCTCTATGGTCTATTTGAACGATTGCATGGTGTATGAATTATAGGCTAATAGAATTGTTTAAATAAATAAAATGGACATTAGATCATTTTGGCATTTGAATTACTGACATGCTGCTTAATTGGAATGGAAATGCTTGCTACCACATAAGCCAGAAGAAGTCTTTCTTTATTTTTCAAATAGGGGGGCAAAGGGAAGCAGAGCTGTGACAATGCACTTTCCCATTAAATTGTCTAGGAACTCTGAGGATATGCATGCTTGGAGCTGTCATAATCTACCCACTCCTTCCACCACTCGCTCTGCTGCTCAGTGACCAAAGGATAAATAAGTCACCTCTAAATAAGCTTAATCCCATGCACACCCAATGGCAGAGGAAAAAGGCAGTACTTTTTAATGTTGTGTTTTATTTGTTTTACAGGTTCCTACTTGAAACAAGGTGGAACACAGTCGAATCCTTACTGGGCAAATGTGAATATTCACTTCTCAAACTCAAGTTCAGATAACTTCTCAGATAACTGCAGTCATTTTAAGTAGTCAGGAGAATGCAAAACTAAAATTAGTCTCAGAAGAAATACAACCAGAATGCTCATTGGAAGCAGGAAAGACAAATTACTAGACAGGAATAAGACAGTATCATGTTTGGTAGTGGGCCAGTGGAATGTAGGGAAACTTTCAATGACATTGGCCCACTGTACTAATGAGCATAGAGATGGTGCAGGGTTGCGCAACGTGTTAGTGTGCTGTACATAAACAACAATAACACAGCCCTCATCACTACTGAGAAACATTGTTTTCCAGAAGGTACAACAAACTTCAAGTAACTAGCAATAATAAGCCATCTTAATAAGGATGACTCGGCGATAGGAGTCTTAGTTAACAGAAATTATTTCAGCTGAGTTATAATAAAAATCGGGAAGAGCCTGATGGCACTGTGCATTTATATATTGGACTGCTTTAAAACACAATTCTGATCACAATTCAAAAACACAAACCATTTGGCTGAGGAAAGATGAGGCTTTCTACTCCCATAAAAAGTCTATCTCAGAAACCCACAGGGACAGTTCTACACTGTCATATCGGGTAGCTATGAATCAAATTCAACTAGATGCCTATGAATGAGGATATCATAAAAGTCATGAATTGGGGCTGAGCCCCAGCAGTATAGTGGTTGAGTGCAGGACTGCGGTCCACTGGCTTTGTGGTTCAAATCCAGCAGCAGCTCTCCAGGAGCAAGACTGGGCCTCCCACTCACACCAGAGGGCAGTGATGCCCCCCTCCAAAAAAAAGTAATGAATAACCAACAATTTATCAGTGGATCACACTCTGCCCAATCCTTGTACTCCTCGGCACCCCGTCTCCCTCCCCCTGCAGTTAGGCCAGGTAAGTGCCTGTTTCCTGTTAATGGCTGGGAGTCAAAGAAAGACATTACCTGAGAAAACCTCCCCACATGCTCTCACCCTGCTGCTGCAATCATAAAGCACGTTTCCTGTTGAGGCGATGGAGTCCTGAGACTGAAATACCTGGATTCCTGGGTGACCACATAGACTCAAACATGCAGCAGACTTTGCACCGATGAAAATGAAAACCTGCATCCCATTAAAATCACTAAGATTTGGGTGCTTTGTCTTACTATATCGCAGGTGAACCTCTCCTGATTAACCCAGAATATCCTGAAGAAATATTTTCAGTGATTTCACAAAGAGACATCTCAATGACCTCATTGTAACTGAATCACCAGTGGACCCTAAAGTTGACTCCTTGAGTCAACCCCAACTCA
Source organism: Nesogale talazaci (assembly GCA_004026705.1). Classification (NCBI taxonomy): domain Eukaryota; kingdom Metazoa; phylum Chordata; class Mammalia; order Afrosoricida; family Tenrecidae; genus Nesogale; species Nesogale talazaci. Next base: position 61,899 of record PVJH01010864.1, read on the forward strand.
AGGAGGCACCATGAGTTGCAGAGGGGAACTGCTCTTTTCAAGTCTCATCTTTCAGAAACCAGTCAACAGACTTTTCTTCCCGAGCACCTCTGACTGGGTTAGAACGTTCAGTTTTTCCACCACTAGTGGAGCACTTGACTATTTGTATCAATCAGAAACTCACTTCCTTTCTGGATAACTTTTCTCTTTTGTATGTCTCTGTTGTGGCCAAGTGTTCACTGCATGTTTTTTATCATTATTGTTTCCAAACAGTCAAAAAGTTTAGAGAAAAATGGAATGAAAGCACAATAGAATTTCTCCACAAACTTGTTGAAACTCCTTCAATGTTACAAAAATGTTAGGCCCTTCTAGTCTCTTATTCATTGATCACTTGCTTCATTAGCAATCTATTTCTTCTCCTCGCTGTGATAACTGCCAATTTTCAAAGCATATTAAGTGATGAGGCTAAGTATTAAACTCAAGAACACCCAGCTTTATGCCACTTATTAGCTATTTCTGGGTCACAATTTTGTTATTATAAAACAGAAATGATCGGAGAACCTATGTCATATGCTTTAACTTTTATTCTTTAAATTCAACAACACAAAATACTTTTACAGGTGAAATATTTAGCACAGTGCCTGAATAAATGTTTCTTCAAGTAACCTAGTGTTCGTAAAGAATACAATTTGCTGTGTGTCCACTAAATATTGTGAACAGAGATTGTTGTTTTAAATAAATTGTGTTAGTCTGGGTAGACTAGAGGAACAAATTTCATAGTCACGCATATGGATATAAGGAAAGGGTTTATATACAAAAGGAATGTGACAATGAGAAGGCATCCCAGCCCAGTCCAGTTCAAAGTCACAAGCCCCATATTAACCCATATGCCCGAAATCAGTCTATAAAGTCTCCTTCCAACTCACGAAGTCACAGGTCAGTGGGTGCAGAATTCCAACGCTGGCAGGGGTCTCCCCATGGCTCCTTGCTTCCAGGGCTCAGGGCCCATCAACAGCATGCCGCTCCAGCTTCAGAGGTCTGGCTCCATCAGGGCAAGGCCGTGTGGTCTCTCCACCTGCTCCTCCAGCTTCTCGGATGCTGCCATCTTGTCTTTTCCATGATCCATTGTCTCTCAGACTCACTCCCAACCACTGGGAAAGATAGCTTCTCATCTTCATGAGGGAAATATCGCAAGACTTCCCAGAAGTCTCAGGAGAAAGCCATGCCCACAAAGAGGCCTCATTGGCTACTCAATGGCTATCTCCAGATTAACAGGCTAGACTCCACCCCTACATTTCAATCATAAAATTAACATAAGCACATGACTGCCACATAAATTATCTCATTCCACACTCACAACAGCTTCGGTGATTTGCCCATTTCGCAAATAAGGAGACTGAAACTCACAGAAGTTATGAAACTTGCCCAAACTCATAGGCCTTTTAGTGACAGAGCCAACATGAGCCCATTGCAAATCTTCCACTGCACCACTTTTTCCTTTTGCAGTCACATACTACAAGACCGAAGATTCTTGTGGTACATGTGGTTTTTTTTTCAATCCTAGTTGGAATTGTTACGGATGGGATCAAGTAGAGCTTTTCATTTGTTTGCTTTTACCTATAATGGTCCCATGTGACAGAGTAGAACTTCTCTGTAGGGTTTCCGTGCTGGCATCTTTACAGGCATAGATTTGCAGACCTTCCTTTCATACAGTAGGCTGAAGTGCCAGCATTTCAGTTAGCAATTGAGCACTAGGACTCCCTTGGTAAAATAATAGGTACATGAATCAATGGAAAGGAACACAGCCCCCAAATAAACCCACAAGCACACAAATGATTTGACAAAGATGCCGTTCAAGGCGGAAAAGAAGTGTCTCTTTAGAAGTATGGTTGTTGTTGCTGTGGTTATTGTTGTTAGGTGTCATTGTGTCTGTTCAGGTCTAAAGTTACCTTACATACAATAGAATGAAGCACTGGCCGGTCTTTTGACATCCTTACAATTGTTGCTGTATGTGCGCTCAGTGTTGCAACCACTGTGTCAACCCACCTCTTTCCTGCTGACCTCCTTGACCAGGTATGATGTTCCTCTCCAAGGACTGATTCCTCCTCATGACAAGCCCAGAGTTCTTGAGGCTAAGTCTCGCCATCCTTGAGTTTAAGGAGCTCTCCTTCTAAACTTCTTCCAAGATAGATTTACTCATTGTTCAAGAAGCCCAGCACACATACTGTCTTCCTCAACAAGACCGTAATTCAAGGGCATCACTTCCTCTCTGGTCTCTTTGTTCATTGTCCAGATCTCACATGTATAGAAGGGCATGGAAAATGCCATGACTAGGGTTTGACCAACTAATGCTCAAGATGTCTGTTTTGCGCTCTAAAATTTAAAGATATCTTCTGTAAGAGATTTTTGATCACTTGCTTCCTTGCCTGCTGCTTCCACGGGCATTGATTGTCAATGCAAAGAAAAAGAAATCCTTGACTACTTTCGCCTTTATTCTTAATCATGATGTTGCTTATCGATCCAGCTGTGGGGACTTTTGTTTTCTTTCTGTGTAAATGTAATTTCTACTGAAGGTTGTTGTCTTTAATCTTCATCCCTGAGTGCTTCAACTCCTCTGCACTTTCAGCAAGCAAGGCTGTTTTGTCTGCATTTCACTGGTTTTTAGTCAGCTTTTTTCCTTCAAGTGCCATAGTTTTCTTCATAGTATAGTTTCTCAGGTTACTCACTCAATATCTAAAATGAATGAGTATGTGTGGGGCCGAGATATAACCCGGAAGCATGTTTTTCCTAATTTTAAGTCATTCGTTCTTCCCTTGTTCTAATTGAAATGCTATCTCTTGGTCTGTTTACAGGTTACCCATAAGCACCCTTCTCATAGTTTGTTATATTGTGATGTTACCTATGGCTTGCTAAAATCCACACAGTTGAACAACTTTTCATAGTCAATAAAACAGGAGTAAGCATCTTTCTTGTGTCTTCTGCTAAGAATCAGCTGATATTAGCAAGGTTAAGAGCAAAGGTTGTATCCTTTTACCCATTAAAGTGATTGGCTAGTTAACACTGACTCTAGGAATGTATTGTGCCAGTGAATGAATATATTTCTTCTTTACACATATCACTTTTAAAATATAATTTTAATACAAAAGGTTTCTATTCAAGATCTTTTACTGCACACTTGATTTGTAAAAAGAAGTAACTGTTTTATTAATATCCCTTCTTTCTCCTTGTGTTATATGTGCTGTTCTTTTTTCTGTGTAAGCCTTTAGATCATACTAAGAATTTTTAAAACAATTAAATATAACTTTAGAATATATCGCTCAGGAAGTCTCTTTTTCAAGTAAAATCAAAAAATTTTAAAAGTGACATGAGGCATTAAATATACATATATGTGATAATACATAGATACATTGTTGATATTTAAAGAAATAGAAAGTAAGGTGGATGAATAATCCACAACTTAAGCAAATGTTTAATTGAATTTTGAAGCTATTTGGTTTTAAATTACATCACCCTGTACTTGGAGACTTATTCTTAAAATAGAGTTGTTCATTATGAGCTACTGCTTAAATGATAACACAAACAGCACCCACGTGTCTGTAGGAAAACTGTGAATTAAGAGCCGCTAATTGTGATTTGAGGTAATTTTTTTCATGACCAGTCCTGGCACTGTTTTATGAGCCCCAAATGAATCTCAGTCTGAAAGGGATTAGAAATCAAGGTAATAAACAATATATCTAGTTGCTGCATTCATATTTTACAGACCCATAAAGTTTGGGTTTCATCTAATTAAAATTTCACTTAAAATAAATAAATAATTGCCCCCCTCATCAATTCCTGTGCCAATGACCTCCCATCTCAGAAGAAAGACTGGCTCCCTGGGGCAGTTGGAGTTCCTTCTGCAGGCGTTCCTTCCCCACTTCCCCAAACCTGCTCCACTCCTCGAACTAGAGATCTACACAACGGCCCTCTTATAAGAAAGCTTTACTTTGTTTCCTTCCATAAATTGAACATATATTTTGGCTTTCCAAATAATCTCCTTTATGCGACAAAAACAATCTTCCTTTTAAATGACTTGATTGTCAAACTAAAGGTTAATGTCTTGACTTCAGTCCCACCTGACTAAAAATGAAAAATAAAATAGTTACAGAATCATAATAGAAAAATGATATCAGTCTTTTCACTTAATTCTCAACAAATGCCCAGAAAATAAAATTTTCCAGAAAGAACAAAATAGTAGTCATTCTTTATGCAATAGATTTTAACTGTTTATCTAATCTCCTGTCTCAGCTAGAAAAAAAAACATGTAAGTTACATTTAAAACACAAAACGTTCAAGAAAATATATGTTGTTCATACTAGAAAACAAAAGTAAAAACTTCAGGGGATTATATTTTGTAAGGAGGAAAAATCTTTGCTAAATAAACCATTCCCATTCTGAATTTACCTTTCAAATATGTATTATAAATAATAATATGTATTGCAAATAACAGCAGGATTCCTCTTGGAAGTTTAAAAAGAAAATGTTAATGGGAAACTAAATGAAGAGCAGAGACTCCTCATTTGGTTTAATGAACCTACTTAAAATTTAGAAAAATGCATCTAATTAAAAACAACCCTCAATTTAGGCTGCAACACAAAACACCCACAGCCCTCAGGAAATCGCCAAGCTCATTCACCTTGACCCTTGGCCTCTCACACATTCTAACATTCAGCTTTCTTCCTTCTGTCCATCTGCTTGAATCATTAGTAAGGTTCTTTTGCAACTGCTCTCGCAAGTAAGCCAGCTGTCATCAGAGCATATTTAAACCCTGCCTCTCAGTTTCCACTGAATCATGGGTTTGCCCACAGGCCTCATTAAATACAGAGAAGGGCAGTAGTGCAGTTTCAAAATGCTCTAGGGAGCAAACTGCTATACAGAAAAGGGTGGTCCGAAGGCGCTTGGATTAATTTGCTTGCTTACTATGTTTATTTCTTACTGTCTACTGAGAGATTTTCTGCAGAGTGACAAGACGGATGGGAAATATATGCAAGGTGACTCTATTGCGAAATTGACCATAGACATATTAACCACAGGGGGAGGGGGGAAACATTTCCTTTAAAAAGCAGTTCCGTGTACCCTCTTGCCAAAACTCCCAGAAAATAAATGATTCATTCATGATCATTTCCTGATCTTAACTCCAAAGGCCCAATCGAGGATGTATATATATTTTTTTAAGTGGTGGGGTGTTATATGTGAAATCAGAATTGTCAAATCTACTGCTCAAAGGTTAATTGAATTGTCTTTGGTAAAGCCCAAAATAGAAAATGAAAATGGGCCCACTTCCGATCTGTGGAAAGGGTTAAAAGCTGGCCTTCCCACTGAACGGGATATGAAATGGAAAGGTGCATTCTAAAGAAAAGGCCAGGAAGCAATTAACACCAGGTAAACCAGGCAAATTAGAATGGGTATCAGGGCATTTGGGGTTCCATTTTTCATAGGCATTTTGGCTGGTCTCCTAAATACCTTTCATTTTCACAACCAGGCTGCTGAGACAAAGGTCAGACTGTAAAATCAATCACGCTGAATATTACCCAGGGCCCACTCTGCTAAAGCTAACCCATCAGCAGAATGATTAGGAGCACAAATCAAGTAGCAAGGCTGAGCGAATCTGTGTTGCTGGGATAGCCGGAGCATTCCTATCTAAACCAACACAGTCTATGTCAAAGGCAACATTAGCAATGCATTTGCCAACTCTCAAAATCATGCACAGCTCTCTGTTGGATCAATGTCTGGGTCTCTCTGCATGTTCCTCTTCCCCTCTCTCGGTGTCAGGTACACTTGTTTACAGGCTGCACCTTATCCAGCCAGTCAGCCAGCATAGCTATTAGTGTTTTTATGATGAGGCCTTGGGGTGCAATTTAAGCACGTGGCTGCCAATCTAAAGGACAGCTCTTTGAACCCACCCAGCCCCTTTGCACTGGGGGTGAGGGGAACATGATGTGTGGCTCCTGTCAATTTTACCCCTAGGACACCACATGGGACTATTCCACATGAGCCCGTAGGGTAGCTATGAGTCAGACTCATCTGGAGGGCACACAACAAACACATGACAGTGATTTCATCGGTGAAGTTATTTCACATTAGAAATCTCCGTGCTAGAGCATGTTCATTTGAACCCCGTTTGTCATCATTTGTTTTTGTACTCTGTTTTTCTTCCTTACTCCATGAAGAGCTATCCATGAGACTTTTCTAGATTGGCCTGGAAGAAGGGACCCGTCTAGGTCCCTTTCTTCACATTTAAGCTTCTGTCTTTTAAAAACAGCATCTTCTTTGGGATTATGAGATAGCAGGAAGGAAAGGACTTTTCCTTCCCTTCTTACTAACCCTTCCCTGCTCCTAAAAGGAAGAAACAGCTCATATGGGCACCTGATTGGGATCTTGAGTAAGGCCCATCATTGCAGTCTTTGTTCATTCCAGTACCAAGTTCGGTCAAAAATTAGTGAGAACAGTGCTCTTTTTCCTTGCAATTCCTTGAAGTACCCTCTGGGCAAAATCCCAGAAGAGAGAACTACCTTCAGTGAAACTTCCTACAGCGAGTCATCGACCTGCCATAGGAGTCTACTAGGCATAAGTTCAGGCACTAGCATTTTGTGGCCAAAATCTAACAAGGAGATCAAATTGCTTCTTTTACTATAGATAGTTACAGCACCTACAGGCTTATCTGACTTTAGACAGTGGCTGCAACAGCTGGATTTGTCTCTGTGGGACTGGTTAATGGGTTCATGTCATGTTGCAGGAGCCCTGGTGACATAGTGGTTATACACTGGGCTTCAAGAGGCAAGGTTGGATGGTCAAAACCACCAGTGACTTCATGGGAGAAAGAGCTTTCTACTCTGTAACTATGCCATGCCTCTGTAGGCAATTCTACCCTATCATAAATGATCACTATGAGTTGACATCTGCTTGATCGCAGTGAATGTGAGTTTTTGTATAATAGTGTTGTAAGACTGGTATTACAGTAGTTGAATTTGAACTTGGGCAGAGGTACCCCTCCCAACCCAGCACCCCCAACCTCTCACACATACACACACACACAAACACACACACACACACACAAAGTCCAGTGCCCCAGAGTAGATTCTGACTCCTAACTCCCAGACAAGAAATAGTAGAGATAACTGCTCCCTAGATTATCCAAGGCTGTAAATCGTTATGAGAGTGGGTTTGAACAGCTGAACTTGTAGTTTGAAACCCAGCATATAACTCACTTCACTGCCATGCCACAACCAGGAGATACCAGAAGACCCAAGCTAAGCTTACTGTCATGAGTCAATGCCAATTCAGAAGAGATATAACATGCCTAAATTTCATATAAGTTCAGTTCACCAGTGTTTGGGATTTGCTACCTTTAGATATTTACTATTGTGCATTTTATACATCCATGACATTTTGTGCTTCTAGAGTTACTCTTTTGTCCCTTGGCTACTGGGGTCTCCACTGTCCCACACCCCACAATATATTCTCATGCTGCTTTAAGATTATTTGTTATGGGGCTGAGCCCGGTGGTGTTGTGGTTGAGTGCAGGACTGCGGCCCACTGGCTTGGCGGTTCAAATCTAGCAGCAACAAGGTTGGGTAGCTCCCATGACCACCAGAGGGCAGTGATGACCCCAAAAAAATTATTTTAAAAAATATTTTTTGTTACATAAATGCCACTTTAATTTTCAGTGTTCTAGATTACAAGTTTAATCACAATCAGGAGAAGGACTTCATCAAAAAGTACCGTAAGAGGAATTAAGGTAGATATTATAAGAGGTATGTATTACCTGTAAACAGAGCCCTAAGAGTTTGATGAGTTAAATATTAGGATAACTGAAAAGTTGGTCGTTAAAGCTCACCAGTCAGTCTGAGGGAGAAAGGTAATTCTGCCTGCTCCCATAAAGATGTAAAGTCTTGGACACCCAAAAGATCCAGTCTTCTCTGTCCTACAGAGTTGCTCTGAGCCAGAATCAGTTTAATGGCAGTGAGTTATTAAAGGACTGTATTATAAAATGTATATATAATTATTAGACAACTAACACTCTAGAAGTAAATTCCAAATGTATATGCCAGGGCTGTCCCCAATCCCAGCTACATTGCTCCCCCTTCCCAGAAGAATGTACTATAGAGGACAGGGGAACAACAAGTGATCTAAAACGGGTGTCAAGGAAGATGCAGAATGCCTGGTGGGGTTGGATCAACTGCAATATAGGCAAGAGGAATTGCAGAGAACTGAATGAAGGTTGAGCATGATAGTGGGACAGGAGGAAAGGGAAACAAAATAGAGGAAAGAACTAGGCGGAAAAAAACATTTATAGAGTTATAAATACATGCACGTTCACATATAAATATATTTCTTTTTAACAATAGAGACATAGATCTATATACTTATATATTAAGTGTTAAGTTAGCAGACAGATTGGGCCCCTCCTCAAGTACTCTCTGAATGCAAAAACACTTTTTTCTAATAACCTGGCATTCTGTGATGTTCAGCACAATCACTGAAGCCAAAGTGTGTACATAAGTAAATGTTGTGAAGAAAGCTGATGGTGCCCAGCTATCAAAAGATATAGCATCTGAGGTCTTAAAGGCTTGAAGATAAATGAGTGGCTATTTCTCTGAGAAGCAAAAAAAGTCCACATGGAAGAAGCACACCAGCCTGTGTGACCATGAGGTGGCGATGGGATCAGGCATCAGAAGAATCAAAACAAAAAAATTGTATGGATGCGAATGGAGGGGGTGGGAGACAGAGTGGAAACCTGAAGCCCATGTATAGACAATTGGACATACTCTGACAGAAGGGTCACAAGGAAGAAACAAACTCACCAGCATGCAGTACAGCACCAACCAAACATACAACATTCCTCTATTTCTTTAATGCTTCTTCCCCCCAACTATCATGACTCCCATTCCACCTTAAAAATCTGGTTAGACCAGGGCATGTACACTGGTACAGATAAGATCTCTTCACACTTGGAATCCAGTAAAGATTAACCACTCAGAAACAGTAATGGGAGTAGTAATACCATAAGGGGAAGGGGAAGGTGGGGGGAGTAAGGAGGTTCCGATCACAATGATCGATATCTAACCCTCTACCACCACCCACCACCCAGGGTAATGAACAACAGAAATATGAGTGAAGGGAAAACACCAGATGGTGTAAGAAATGAAAATACTAGTAATTCATAAATTATCAAGGCTTCATGAGAGTGGGACAGTGGGTGGGAGAGGGAGGGGAAAAAGAGGAGCTGATACCACAGCCTCAAATAGAAAGAAAATGTTTTTAAAAGGATGATGGAAACATGCAAAAAATGTGTTTGACACAATGGATTTATGTATTGTTATAAGAGCTGTAAGAGTCCCCAATAAAATGATTTTTTAAAGATTTTTTAAAGGGAGGAAGAAGGAATGCCCAGAAAACTTTATGAATCATATCTTCAGAGATCAGTATTTAAAAAAAGATTTTTAACAGTAAAAAGAATGCTAAGGGCATAAAAGAAAGAGGGGAGTGCAAGAGGGTGTGGGGACAGAAGAAAAGGTAAAAGGAAGAAGGGAGAGAAAGATAAGGAAGGGAGGAAAAAGAGGATAAAAAAGACACACCAACTTCACTGGAGGAAAAGACTTTAACTCAAGAACAAAATTTGAATGCTTAGAATTATAGCTTATAGATAAGCAGATATAGCCCCTACATAATTGTTAGACCAGCAATTATGAACCACCAACCTGGAAGAAAGCTGCAGCTTTCTACTCCCATAGAGAAT
>PVJH01010865.1:0-71723 GCA_004026705.1 Nesogale talazaci
CCACAACCACTTGAATGAGGGGAAGGCCGGGTCCCTTGGAAGAAAGGCCCTGCCACATCACCGAAGGTTTATGCTGTTAGTCTTTCTTCTAGCCTTCCTCAAAGGGACCTCAGGCCTTTCACAAGAGTGACTGTTCATTGGGGAAAAGGAAATAATCAAACTTTTCGGGGATTACTAGACACTGGCTCTGAACTGACACACAGCTGATTGCTTAACCTGTGCACTTCCTGGACCTTTTGCTTTCCATCAATGTATGAGGGTGACTTCCATTAAGACATTGGCCCACCTGCCCCACCCTCTTAACTACGTCTTCCTTTTGAAAGGAGGACAAGATATGACTTTAGGTGCACCCCAGCAGGGAGTCACAAGACTCATTCATCATTTCAACAGAAATGGCTGACTAAATTATTGGTTCAAAGCTAATGGATTCTCAAGCCTTTTTACCCTAAGCTCAATGGGATACACTTTAGGAGTAGGTATTTCAACCACTCGAAAGATTTTTGCAGCAACGATCACTGAAATCTAGCAGCAAGAGATAATTAAAAAGGGAACGAGAAAGACACTGTGCTTTTGGAAGCCATCCACTACCGTGCACTCCTCAAGCACAGTGTGTTACACATGAGTGCCGGCCACAACCTGCCGGGCGGCTTAGCTGGGAATTCGAGCCATACCCTGGTGAACCCACCAAGCAAGTATCGTGGAGGCCGGTGAGGACTTCCTCCTGAAGGCTTCTGGTGCAGTTAACTAGGGCTTTTGGGCAGGAAAGAATGTTCAATATACATATGCCAGCTGCAGCTCATGAGTCCTGGATATAGAGCTAGTGCTACAGAGGAATGGAACTTGACATTTCAGTTGATTTCATTGTATGTCAATTTCAGTAATCACATGTGATTCGTGGCCTTGGTGTTGGACAGCACAGGTAGGCTAGAAATGCTTTCAGAATTCAGCGCCAGAAACAGACCAAGAAGTGACAAAGAAAGGAAAATGCCAGTGACTTGGAGACTTAATACCAGGGGGGCTGTGGAATGGAATCGAAAGACTTGGGAGTCATCTACAAGCTTGTTTGAAGTCCTCTTTGTAGAAGGAAGGAGAAGCATGGCTTAGGCTGGAATTTCCAAGATTTGATCATAAAATAGCAAGTAGCTTGCCTGCAGGGGCATAGCTGGTCTTAAGGCAGCATTTCCACCTTCCACGTGGAAGATCCAGGGCCAATCTCAGGCTGCATACCTAATGTCCAGCCACCATGCACCTGTCTCTCGGTGGAGGCTTGTGGGTTGCTATGATGCAAGAACCTACATACCATCAGGACTAGCGGGGCTGGGGGGCTGGAGTTGGCTCCACAAAAGGTACAATGACACGAAGCTGGTCAGAAGTCCATGGCTCCTATGGAGAGGGATGCTTGCCCACTCACTGCTGTCAAATCGATTCCAAGTCATTTAAGGGGGAACCAAACAAAAGCCAAACTCACTGGCATCGGGAGCTCTGATAGTGTCGTGGGTTGCAAATTGGACTGCCAACCCCAAGGTCAGCAGTTTGAAATCATGAGTTGCTCCTTGGGAGAAAGGCAAGGTTTTCCACTCCGGTGATGATCTGCAATCGTAGAAACCTATAGGTTGCTGTGAGCTGTAAGGGGGAAGTAAGTATTGGGACTCAAAGGAAATTGATGCCATCCGTGTAGGGCCTGGGATAGCAATGTCATAAGTCTACATCTTGAAGGGAACCAATAAGGCATTACATGTCACTTGGGAACCATCATGCCATCTTCATGTTCATGACTGAAGGTGTTTAATCCTGAGAATGGGTTTACTTTCAAAGATCCAGCTAGCCTGTCATGCTATGGGACTGAGGAAGAGAGAAGAATCCAGCAGGGGGTGCAGTCGACTACTCCAACAGCCTGGTCTGCAGTAATAAAAGCCTGGGTTTCCAAAGAAAAGATCTCGCTGGCAGAGAGGCTGTGTGGGCCAAATCGACAAGAGGAACAACATCCACATCAGGAACCATCCAGCAAAAATTACCTGAGCTGCTCCTGGCGGCCAATCTCCAAGGTGAACTTGGAGTTCTATCCATGAAAGAAGAGTCTAAGGACCCCATAGAGCCTAATTTCACAGCAGTAAAAAATGACTAGTCATGACTAGCAAGTGTGCTTATCCCAGGAATGAAATTGAACAGCACATCCTGCTCTTTGAACAAAAGAGAGGTCCTATGCCACAAAATAGGTGTTCAGTTACTCATCTATGAGAACTGCATAAGGAAGAGAAGGGGCCTCTTCAACTAGAGGTATGATGGTTCTCTTAAAATCATAGTAAAACTAATGGTGAAATAGGAGGGGGATTCCAGTTACAGCCAAAAATAAATAAAATATGTCCATTCTTGTGACACATAGAATGGTTTCCATGAGACAGTTGAATGATGTCTGGGTGTCCTTGGGTGATGCCGATCACTGCCAACCAGAAGACTGGAAGTTCAAGTCCATCCAACAGACACCTCAGAAGAAAGGTCTGGCAATTTGCTTTTGAAAAAGCAGCCAGTGGAACCCCTTAGGAGTACATGGGGTCATACGATGCACACATGGGTTTGCTAGCAGTTGCAATCAACTCAACGGCAACTGGTTTTGTCTTTGTTTTGCCTTGTTCAGTGGCCAGCTTCCCACTTGATGGACTGACAAGGGAGGATAGGCATGTCTTCTGCTGCCCACTTTAGAGGGCCCTCAACCACGCACTTCAAGCTACTGGGGAAATGGAGGCACCTAGCTTGCATGGCATATTTAAGATCCATTTTAAGTTCAGTGGGTTGACACAATTGGATCGCAGAAGCAATAGAATGTTGGAGATATAGGTGCTATAGTAAAGTGTGGTGAAGAAAGGAGATGGTGCCTCGCTATCAGAAATACTGGCATCTGGGGCTTTAAAATCTTGTCTTAAAACAAGCAGCTATCTAAATGAGATGTCACAAAGCCCACATGGAAGAAGGGCACCAGCCAGTGTTCTCCAAGGATTGAAAACAATAAAATACAAGATGAGAGGAGGGAATTGTGTTAGAGCTTAAAGTTTGAGCACCTGTTTCCAACTCATAGTGACGCTGTGTGGGATTTCTGAAACCATAAATCTTTACAGGAGCAAATAGCATTATCTTTCTTCCAAGGAGTGGTTGGTGGTCTTGAACCACTGACCTTGAGATTAGCAGTCCAATGCTTACCCAGCAGAGCCACCAGGAGTCTATGGGAGTGGAAAGCCTCATCTTTTCCCCATGGCTGGTGGTTTTGAACTGCTAACTTTGGGGTTAGCAGCCCAATGCATAACTACTATGATGCCAGGGCTTATTACAGGATTGGTTAAGGGTACATAATTTCGAGTGTAAGTGCTATTTAGTTAATTACAGAATGACCTCAGGGCAGTGGTGAGCCAGGCTTTTCGGGAACCTACTGTTAAAATTGCTTTCTAGAAAGTAAAATATGTAGAAAATGAAGATGGCAACCTATGTACAAATATGCTTGAAACAAATGATGTATGGAATACTATAAGAGCTGTAAGAGGCTCCAATAAAATGATTTTTTCAAATTGCTTTTTAAAGTACACCTGTCCTAGGGTGGGTGTTGTTGAGGACTTCTGTTGTCAGGAAGATTTATGTATAATGCTGGACATTAAGATCCTTGTGCATAGGTTGGCACATCCTGCGTCTTTTTGAGCCTAGAGGAAACCTAGAGGAAAGAGCCACTGGGATGAGATTTTGACATTATGTGTCTGTCAGATCACAGAGAAAGAGATACAGCTGTTCCAAAAGGCAACTTTAAAATGCAACATGGCTTTTAGACTCATAAACTTACAGTCATCTAGTTGACTCTGATTTTCAGTGACCCTATAGGGCAGAGTAGTAGAACTGTCCCAGTGAGAGTGTTGGATGGGGACAGAAAGCCTCATTTTTCTTCAGAGGAGAGTCTGGAGGTAGGTATTCCAACTCATATCCCACTTCACCACCAGGACTCTTTCTACTCTCATGCCAAGACTTTGACATAGAATGTACACTCTACCTCTTTGCTGTTGCTTCTATACACCAAACATCTCTGAGTTTTGATGCCCCTACAGTTGGATTAAGCTCACAGCAACCCCGGGGGTGTCAGGGTTGAACCATACTCCATAACATTTTTAAGGCTAATTTTTTTGGGAAGTAGAATGCCTGGCCTTTCTTCTGAGGCACTTTTTAGGTGGGCTTGAACCTCCCACCATTCATTTAGCTGCTGAGCATGTGAACCATTTCTCCCACCGTGGAACTTTCCTGGTCGGGTAAGGGAAATCTGATCTGCAGGGCACCTTTGTGATGGGCTGTTAGGACCAGCTTGAGCACCTGAGTAACTAGACTAACTTGGATGTTAATATTTAACTCTATAAGGGAAGAGGTTAAAGAAACTTTCCCTCTCCACCTTTTGCTCACCCCCCCCTCCATGAACTCAACAAGTGGAATTTGACAGATGGGTGTTTTCTCAGCTTAGAAATCCCAGCAGCTCAGGAGAGCTGAGCTGAAGGTCACATTGGTCCTGCTTGTCACTTTGCCCTTCCCTTACCACCGAGACCCCAGACCCTGAGCCTGAGGGGTGGGGCTGACTGATCTGCTGGAGTGCACCCCACCCCCATCTCCAGTGGCGGAACTTAACTCTTGAGTTTGTAGTTCTTCGGTTCCTGTGTGAGTCATTCATTAAAAGTGCAGGACTTGTGCTGGGAGCTGATTTCATAGATAGAGATCTACTTTTTAAAGGGCTTCTCGCTAGCTTTTGAACAGGGTGACAGGGGAGTTGGAATTTGACAAAAATGAGAGAATGCTGTGGAGAAGGGGGTGGGGTGGGGGTAGAACAAGGACGCAAGTTAGTCCCGCAGAGGGGTCAGGTGGCCAGGGGATTGGTTTGGCACATCAGCCCTCGTTCTGTGTCTCTGACAGAATCTTAGTCATCTTGTACAAGATCATGGGACATTCTGAGTCGTCCACCCCTCCCCAACTGCCACCCCTCATCTATCAGAGGAGATGAATTAGACTAAGATAAAGCAGAAACCCATTGAGCTATGATGATCAGTACTTGACAACATGAGACATATCAGTGAACGTCTTTATTCACATGACTTGAATGCCATCATTGTAACAAGAGGAAACCAGCAGGGGTTCCATGCAGGGCCCCCCCACCCCATGGTGGCCGGGGCTGCTTCTGAGCACTCTCTGGCTCAGGGTAGTTAGTTTTTATGTCACTGGGAAATCTTTTTGATTAGCACCTGGAATTCTTCAAAACTAACTTCTCCATCTCCATTCTTGTCCAGTTCTTGAAAGAGGTCATCGAGGGTAGTTGGACCCTGGTGTTTGGCAAAAAAAAAAAAAAGGACGGGGAGAGAAGAGACAGGAGATCAGTTATAAGGATAAAGAGATCAGTTACAAGGGCAGGGAGGGCACCCTTACTTTGGTTTCACCGTTTTCTTACCCCCAACACCTGGTACTCTTCCTATGATGAAATTCCCAGCCGCAAATTAATTTTGCCTACAGGTTTTTCTATTTTTGTTTTCAACAGGAAGGTACAAATCCTTTTCTTCCTGCCCCAGGAGGCCCAGTGTGCTTGAAGGGAATTTCTAAAGACATGGTCAGGGACTATCTGGTGACCCCATAATTGTTGACCTCATGAGGAAGAGGGGAAGGAAGGGCAGGGTTCTCTCAATCACTTGAAGATTCACCAAAGGGCTGACTTTCCATTGATCAACCTTGCTGTACCCTAGCTTCTTGAAGCCGTTTACTTCTTCAGAAACCCCTACATTGTTGTTGTTGTTAAGCGCCTTCAAGTGGGTTTCAATCCATCCAAACAAGACATAGCCCTGTGCCATTCTCACCTTTGTTTCTATACACATATAGAATAACTGTTCAGGATCAACTTTAAGTTCAAACCTGGTGAATTTTGACTATTTTGAGTGCTGTTGAACTTAAAAAAAAAGAGGTGCCCTGTGGGATAGGCATTGAACTGCTAACTGCAAGACTGGCATTTATGAGACTGTCAGCTCTCATAAAACACTGGTGTTAGCAGTCCTACTCTGTCCTAAGGGGTGGTGATGGGTCAAAATCAATGAGAGTGAGGTGTGGCATAGTCCCTGCCACCATCTCTTGCTGTTCAGTATGGAGGGGTCTGTGCTGGGACCTAGGCGGAAGTGGAAGGCTTTGATCTGCTTGTTCAAGGAGCTTGACCCTGGAAACAGGGCATGATACCAGCCAGAGGATGTACCCCACTTTATTGCTGTGGTCTAGAGCCGAATCAGCAAAATCTCCAGCACTGCCTGTGTGTGCCTGTGGTGTATTCAAGCCCAGTCCAAGCCCTGTTTAATATCGTAGCTTGTAACTTTTGCTTGCTGTTCCTGCCCACCCCTTCCCCATCCCCACTCCCCAACACACTACCACCAGAGGCCAGGTTAAGCTCACTGGGCACTCCCTTTGTATCCTGCAAGCAATTATAGTGCTTTGATATTGTTGGAGCTTTGAGTGGACTCTGAGGTACCTTGGAAGAAAGGCTTGGCGATCTATGGCTGTACAAAAATCAGCAATTGAACACCTTATGGAACATAGCGATGCTCTGACATCCAGGAGTTGAATTGACTCAGTTGTCACTAGATTGGTTTCTTCTTTTTTTTTCGTGGAGGTGGCAGGTGGGGGATGTACTCACTTTGATTAAGTTCGGGAATTCCGCCTGAACCAGTTGCTTCAGCTCGTCCTTTGACAGCTGGTCTGGATCACCCTCCTTGGCTGCGTACTTCTCAAAAATGCTCTTCAGCTCAGCGGGAGACTTCTTCATGCTCATCTTGGCGTCCTGTGGATTGGGAAGACAGTAAACGGAACAAAAAGCTGAAATGGAGGTTGATACTGAGGGTGGTGGACTGGGGGACCAGCTCCTTGGCCAAGATGGGGGGAATAAGGAGTTGAGGGCAGGGTAAGAGAGAGAGAGACTGGTGGAAGTTGACCACGGGCACCAGAATAGCCAACACAACCAAGATAATTTTTGTGCTTGGCTGTTAACTTTTTTTCGAAAGAATATTAGACTTACCAAAAAAAAAAAAAAAAAAAGGCCAGGAAACTCACACAGAGAGTTCAGGGATGGCCTCCACCCAGCTTCCCATAATTGCTTACAACATAACCACGGTTCAGCTATCAAAACTATAAATCAGTGCGGTTATCACATTGTGAGCACAGCTATAGACCTTCTATGAATCTCACCTGCTTTTCCAGGAATGGCCTTGCTCTGTTGCCTTGTTGGAGAAAGAATCAGCTTAGCTAGTAGGGTAAAGGTCTGTTCTTAGAGTACACCTGTTAGGGAATAGGTCCCTGGAGACAGACACTTGAATGGATGACGAGTGTGCCATGTCCCTGGGGAACACCTGCCTCTAGCTTCTAGTCTCTAAGTCACTGGCCATCTCTTTAGCCGGCACACGAAATCCCTAAGACTTTGTAGACCAATCCAAAGGGAAAGGAGTTCATGTAAGTCACGGAGCTTTCGGTCATCCTTAGAAACCACACTTACCTGCTTGCCTGGTTGCCACAAGGAGAAATCACCAGAAGGAGCGGAGAAGTGTGAAGCGCTGAGCGAGTTCAGGTGGCTTTTATAGTCTGCAGAGACACACCACCCCATGACGAAATTTTCCTTATGCTTGCCATTTCAGGGTAATTATTAATGGTTTTTTGAAACCCATGCTTAAGACGGCAGGCATGAACCTCCGAAGGTAATTGCTCATTAAGGGCAAGCTCCAACAGAGGGCCACCTGAACAGTTGCTTAATGGTCCAGAGTCCCTAGAGCAGCCTTTAGACTGTGCTTTCCCACCAATGTGGAATTCTCAGAGTTGTGCATAGTTCACAGTGCAGAAAGCCGAAGGATGGAGGATTCAAGGGGAACAAAATCAAACTTCATATTTAGACTTGGAAAATTAAAAAAAAAACACCTTTCTTATATACACCGCCATGGACCCCTCTGACTGACAGTGACCCCGTATAGGGTTTCTGAGGCCTGTTTTATGGCACAAAACGGCCCCATCACAAACATACTGTAATTTAAGAAGAGCATCTATTAAGTCTTCAAAGAGACCAAGACAACCTGTATGTCTTTCGGTTGAGGGAGGCCATTAGCAAGAGGTTAAAATACTGGCCGAGAGTTTGTGGAGACACAAAGCTTTAGAAAAGGGCCCGGGTGGGCAAAGGAAACTGTCACCAACGTATGACTGGTGGAAGATTATACAGCACAGGTACAGATAGGATCGTAGAAGCAGGAACCATATGCTGGTCGGGGACATCTACATCTGGAGGGGCTTCCAAAATTGTTCCAGGGCCTTCTGAGGAAGGCAGGGTGACACTGATTGGGTGTGTTCATGACTATGTGATCCCCTGTACCGTCCCTAGTGAGGTGACCTTCATCAAGGACATCCCTAGGCAAGTCCTTAAGAGAGAGGCTGCCCCTCCCCCGGCTAGCTGGAGAGATGGGGGGGGACACAATTCACTCTCCGCATTCTGCCCGAGGGCCAGATTATCTACACTCTTGGTTAATGATCTGAAGGATTTCAATGAAGGCTTAATCTATGTGGGGACCCTGCAAAAGGATATTGGGCTGTTACTGCCATCATAGCCATTTGCAAGTCAGGTGCTCAGAATGTAAGCACTAATACACAGGCTGTGAATGTTTATGGAGGCAGACAGCCTCTTTCTCCTGCAGAGTGGTTGGTGAGTGTCAAGCACCTGAGCTCCAAGTGCTATGATACATACCTCCATCTAGTCCATTCTGACTTAAAGCCAGCGAGCCTCAGGGACAGAGTAGAACTGCCCCTCTATATGGCTTCACAGACTGTGTGGGAATAGAACCTTCCCACCCCATGCCCGTGGAGCAGCTCATGGTTTTGATCTGATGACCTTGAGGTTCACTGAGTAACCCACTATACCAGAAAGACAGAATTCCATTGCTGGAAAAGTTGTTATATGACCATCTATGTATTAGTTGGTGTTACTCGCCCTTGAGTTGGCTGTGGCTCGTCTTTATAAGAGAATGGAACCTTGTCCACCCCTGCACAATAATGGCTGTTGCTTGGCTTCAGTCCATTGTTGGGGTCACTGTGTCCCACCCTTAGGAATCCACTTGTTAACACTGCAGGGGCCCTCAAGCTTTTTTTTAACAGGGGGCCAGTTCACTGTCCTGCAGACCATTGGAGGGCTGGACTATAATTAAGAAACAAAACAAAACTACGAACAAATTCACTGCAGGTCCAGGATAAGTCGACTGCTAAGCAGGACAGTTGCGGCAGCAAAACTACCCGGCGGGCCAGATAAATGTCCTCAGCGGGCCTCATGTGGCCCGTCGTTTGAGAACCCCTGCAGCAACCCACAGGGACACTTCTATCTTGTTCATTGAGTCAGAATTCACTCGATGGCAGTCTGTGATTTATTATTTAACTAATGATTGATGTGCTTACATTTGCATGCTAACTATAGACAAACGCTACCAGGTCCCCCTCTGCCTCTGCCCCTCAGACCATTTGAGAATTAGTTACAGTAAATATGCCTGAAATATGAGAGCAATTAAAATATTGTTACAAAATTATAAACCAAAAAACCCATTGCTAGTGAATTGCTTCCAACTTCAAGCAACTCCACACAATCGTGAAACTGACATTAGAGCAAACCATCATAATGGTAAGCAATTCCTTCTTGACTTATCCATCCTCTATCCAGGTCTATGGTGGTGTTTCCTTCTCACTAACCCTTTCCCCCAAAGAATTCTTGAGTTTTCAGCACAACAGGACGGCAGTTTGGGCATTCACAGGGGACTCAAATCGTTTGTGCTCCTTTTCAAAGTTCTTTGTCTTTGGGGAACAGAGAGAAGGCTGAAGAGACAAGATCAAGGTTGGAGCATGAACAAGGTCAGATTTCCTAGTGAAATTCTGGACCGCCAGCCTTGCTGCTCTCAAAGTATGAATGGGGGCATTGTCACAATGGGGAAATAAAAGCCCTCAGTGCACCTTTCCTGGCCTTTTTCTCACCAATGTAGCCTTCAGTTTTCATGAAACTTTATCTTAATAACCCCCACCCCCCATGACTGTTCTGTGCTCTTTGAGAAAACTTACCACCCCTTTAGAATACCCAAAAGTTAACTAACCATCCGAGCTTCCTTCTAATGGCTTGGCTTGAACTGGCCCAAGAGATCCCTTCAGAAGTCACTGTTTTGACTGGACTTTTTTTTTAAATACTTCAATGAGATGAGAATAAGTCTCTTACTGAGAGAACTTGTCTGTACTCATCCACTGGTCACAGAGCCATGAATAAACATATTTTGTTTGGGACAAGTCCTTGCATGTATGAACTAGTGGCAATATGAACACGGGCATTCTCTTACATAGTCACACGGCCTGTCTTTAAGTCTACCCACTTGTGAATGAGGATCAACATGGTGCCTATTAGAGTTCTTGAATTGAAATGGAGAATCTCAGTATCTGTGTATGATCCAAATAACTATATGTGGTAGACAACTCTGTCATTGGGTTGTGGATGTCATCAAGTTAATTTCAACTCCCAGCAAATCTAGTTGACAGAGTAGAACTGTCCCATGGGATTATTTTTTCTGCCATAATCTTTGTGTCTTTGTTCCTTTTGTCACATAACCAAAAACTTTATTAGATAAGATTTTCATTAGCAGAGAGACAAAAAACAAAAACAAACACAAAACAGCCATGTCCCTGCAAACTCCCTGATCTAGCTCTCTTGTCTTTCTGTGTCTGGGCTGTAATCTTCATGGAATCAGATCACCAGGGTGCCCTTTCCCCCACCCTTTATCGCAGTGTAGAACAGCTTGAGAATGCAAACTATAGATATTTTGGTTCGTAGGCAAGCACTTAACCATTGTGCCACCCGGCCTCCTTCTACAATCATAGGTGCTTGAAATAACTAGGTTATGTGCAACAGAACATGTGTTATACAGTATCTAGAATGCAGAATGTGGCATATATAGTATACAAGGGGCTTCAGAAACTCTGTGGAAAAATAGAATTGAGAGCAAGTGGGATTGCCCCTCCATCTTTTTGAAGCCCCCTGGTATATGACATCTACGAGTATGTATCACTCAGGCCATGTATTTTGTAGTTAATTTGTCATGAGAATATCTAGTGGTAGATTTCCTGCCTCCATTGCAGATGGTTGAGTCTACAGGTAAAGAGAAAAATAGGAGACCAGAGATGTGACATTTCCCAGAAGCCTAAATTCTGACGCCAAGCATTGTTGGGCTGGCTTTCATCTGTGCTCTGCCCTTGAAAGCAGTGATCAGTTGCCTAGGAGACTGTCAAACAATCCTCTTCCAAATTCCTCTTTGGGACAATGGAAATCCCTCACTGCCACCTAGCACACCTCTTGTGTCTACTTTTTCTTGTTTCTTTTTTTTTTTTTTTTAGGCATCACTGCCCTGGTGGTGGGAGTAGGAGGCCCAACCTTTGCTCCTGTGAGCGGGAATTGAACCTCCATCCCAGTGGGCCGCAGTCCCGCGCACAACCACTACGCCACCGGGGCTCAGCCCAGATACTTTTTCTTGTTTCTTGCAGACTCCAAAGCTTGAGGGTTCGCTCTGGGGGAAGCGTGGAATCCCTCATTAGAGATAGGCTAGCCCCAGGAAACATTAACCCACATGTGTGGTAGACCAGCGATAAATGAAGGGTGTGTTCCGAAGAGTGCATTTTGAAACTGGGGAAGGGGGGCAATTGAGAGGAACAGGCGAGTAATGGAAAAACGGTGAGGCAAAGGTTAGTACCACTTCACAGCTCAACTGCTTGATCTTTGGACAGACATATATTTTCTGATGAAAGCTCAAACCTCTTTTTTTTTTCATGCCTGCGCACCACACGTGACCCCAGCCAAGCTGTTGCACCCCAGTCCCAGTCCCCAAAGAGAATGGCTGTGAAAGGCTCTCTGGGATTTTGGTTAACTGCAATCACAATGTTATCCAATGTACCACTTTCTGAAACCAAGTGCCCTTACCTAGAGGGTCCTGGATAGAAAGGGTCCACCTGGGCCCTAGACAGTGTTGATTTTCTCGCCGACCTTGAACCCTTGTCTGAAGTCCCCTGTTGGTACCACAGGGAATGTACAAGGCTGTGAATTTCAAGGTTGCAGGTGGGAGTCTAGCCATCCTCTGGCTAGCCTTGGAAGACAGGCTGTGCAACCTACTTGTGAAGACCCAGCTGCTGAGAATAGCACTTGGTTCCCCGAGACCTTGCTGCACAGCCCACACCTAGTTTCACTGTGGGCTGTGCAATCCTAAGGGCCTGATACATTTCAGTCCTGCAATCCCTGGGAAGTTGACGCGATAGAGGCATTGAAAGCATCTGCCCAGACCATCCTGCCAGGTAGTTCTGGGGTGCTAGGTTCCTGCTCAGTCATCCTATCTCCTGCCTTTGCAGGAGCAGGGCTGCCTGCCCCTCCTCAGTTAACCCCCCCCCCCCAGCTTATCAGTTGGGTCAGACAGTGCTTTCACCTGTTCTGGCTCAAGGGCTGTGCTGTCCCTCCTTGATTCTGTGTGGTGCCCTAGAGGAAAACCAGTGGGGTTTAAGGCCCAACTGACCAGCCTTGTCGGCATTTTGGGGTGTGCCTCATCTTTCCAGGACTGCTAAATGGCGTTCACTCCCGGTGACTCCAACCCGAGGTGGCTCTTTGCTGTGGCGAGGTGGGAGACAAAAACAGAGAGTAGGTGCCTTGTGGCAGGTCAAAGTGGGGCTGAGCCACCGCAGGGCTGCATCTGCAGCAGGGGACCACCTAAGGCAGGGGTTTTCAACCTTCCTCATGCCACAATCCTCGCATACAGTTCCTCATGTGGGGGTGACCCCCCAACCCTCGCATGATTTTCATTGCTGCTTCCTCACTGTCATTTTGCTACGGTGATGAATTGGGCAACCCCTGTGAAAGGGTTGTTCGATTCCCCAAAGGGGTCACTACCCACAGGTTGAGAATCACTGACCTTCCTCTCTGCTGTGCCCCACTTGTCTTTTACATGCTTTGCAGATACTGTGTGCTTTCCAAATAGAAGGGTTTTGGCCACCCTGTGTCCAGCAAGTCTAGCAGTGTCATTTTTTTCAACAGCACATGTTCACGTGATCTCCCTGGCATGTTTGGATAATGCAATTTCACAATCTTTCTCTTTTTTCCCCATGCTATCGCACCCCTAAAGAGATGACTGTATAGTGAAAATCATATCTTTTATACGCACTGGGAAACACCCCAATTTGTGTGCTTTGCTTTCTTGCAACAATTTGGGAACAAACCCCCAGTATCTCTGAGATCGGCCTCAATTGTCTTCCAGTTTTTTTTTGGGGGGGCTGCCAATGGAAGCCAGGGTTTAACTAGGCCACTGTTCTCCTTGGAGGGTCTGGCAGAAGATCCCTTCCTGTCTCTCCCAGTTTTCTGGTGTTTTAGAGCAGGGGTGCTCAAACTTTTTAAACAGGGGGTCAGTTCACTGTCCCTAAGACCGTTGAAGGGCCAGACTATAGTTAAAAACAAACACAACTATGAACAAATTCACTGTGAACCCAGGCTGCTAAGCAGCACAGGCAGTGGCGCAAAAACACACAGCAGGCCAGATAAATGTCCTTGGCGGGCCACATGTGGCCTGTGGGCTGGAGTTTGAGTACCCGTTTTAGAGGCTCTTTGGTTTGCAGCTGCATCTTCACATGGTTAGCGTCTCTCCATTTCTTTTGTAAGGCGTCCACTCAGATGGTATGAGGGGGCTTCAGAAAGCTCATGGAAAAATGGGATACAAAGATAATAGCATTTTGGGGGGGCACAGAGCTTTTGAAGCTCCTTGTATCAGGGCCCACCTTACTCTGGTCTAGGAGCTTTGGTGGCTTAGAGGTAGCACATTGGGCTGCAATCTGCAAGGTTAACAGTTTGAAACTACTAGCTACCTATCTCCGAGTGAGAAAGATGAGGCTTTCTACTCCCGTAAAGAGTTCCAGTCTCAAAAACCCACAGGGGCAGTCTACCCTGTCCTATAGGGTCACTATGAGTCAGCATTTGATTTGATGGCAGTGTGTTTGGTTTGGTTTTACTCTTGTCTGGTATGACCTTCAGCTGATGGAACTTATAACCAGGTCACATCCACAGTACCAGAGGTTGGAATGCCAGCATACATTTTTATTCAATACATAATACTTTTATTCCTTTTTTTTTAATTGAAAGAAAGTGCATATAACATAGAATTTACTGTTGTCAAGTGAACTGTTTAGTGGTCCCTAAGGCTTTCCTCATGCTGTGTAATCATCCTCTCTGTGTCATTCCCAGAGGGATCTACCGCGCCCATAGGTAATGCAGAGACTCATGCAGCAGTCTCCTCTTTCCTCAGTCTCTGGCCCTCAGCAATCTCCTTTCTGCCTGTTCAGATTTACCTCTCCTGGCAGGTGTAGCTCACTGGGATCATACACTAGGTGACCTGCGGTGTGTGGCTTCTTTCTCTTAGCATCAGGTTTTCCTGGTTCACCCACACTGTAGCACAGAGCAGGCCTTCATTTTTTTCCATGACTGAGTAGTATTCCATGGGGGTGGCTGTACCACATCGGGCTACCCGGCAGAGACAGGAACCGGGGTTAGCATGCTTGGGGAGTGCAGTGCTCCACTGTGCTTCTGGATGGCATGGATTCAGAAAAGATCTGTAACTGGGGACACAATGGGATGCTGTATCAGATAATATAACATTGATGTAAAATTGACTCTATTGTACAAAAGCCTGAATATGGCTGGTGAAGAATCAAAATCAGAGGTAGCCTTGAGAAGACAAAAAAATCCCCTCCACACCAAAGAACAACTGAACAGAGAAACCTACTGAACAATACCAGAGGAACAGGTTGACTGTCTTTGTCATGGGAGAAGGGGAGACAAGGGAAAGAAAGTACATGTTAACAAACCCAGGCACATGGGGACAAGTGATCCAAAATCGAAGGCTAGGAGGGTGTAGGAGGTCTGGTAGGGCTTGATCAAGGACAATGTAACCAAAAGGAATTACTGAAACCCAAATGAAGGCTGACCATGACAGTGGGACAAAAGGAAAGTAAAAGGAAATAGAGGACAGAACTAGGAGGCAAAGGGCATTTATGGAAGTCTAAATACAGGCATGTACATATGTAAATATATTTATTTATAACACTAGAGAAATAGATCTATGTATGTATACTTATAAGTTTAGTATTAAGATGACAAGTGGACATTGGGCCTCTACTCTATACTCCCTGAATGCAAGAACATTTTGTTTTATTAAACTGGCATCCCATGATGCTCACCTTCCTGACACGAATGCTGAAAACAAAATGGGTGCATAAGCAAATGTCGTGAAGAAAGTTGATGGTGCCCAGATATAAAAAGAGATAGTGTCTGGGGTCTTAAAGTTTTGAAGATAAACAAGCAGCCATCTAGCTCAGAAGCAACAAAACTAACATGGAAGAAGTACACCGGAATGTATGAACATGAGGTATCAATAAGGAATAAAAAAATCATATCATAATGAATGAGGGGGTATGCAGTGTGGAGACCCAAAGCCCATTGTAAGCAACTGGAAGTCCCCTTTCATAAGGGTTTCTGGGAGGAGATTAACCAGTCAGGGTACAGAGTAGCAATGATGCAACATACACCTGTCCTCTAGTTCTTTAATGTTTTCCCCACCCCCCTGCCCCCCCATCAGGATTCCAATTCTACCATAACAATTCTGGTTAGACCAGAGGATGTACTCTGATACAGATAAGAGCTGGAAATACAGGGAATCCATGACAGATAATTGCCTAAGGACCAATAATAAGATTAACAATACCAAGAGAGTAAGGGGAAGGTGGGGGAGAGAGGGGGAACCAATCACAATGATCTACATATAAACCCCTTCCTGGGGGCGGGCAACAGAAAAAGTGGGTAAAGGGAGACATTGGGCAATGTAAGACATGTAAATATGACAATAACTTACAAATTATCCATTCTTCATCCCCATTGGGAGGGAATTATAGTTGATCTTTGTGATCAATTCTCCCTTTCAACTCCCACCCTCCCCTAATCCTCCTGGTATCTCTACGCTCCTTGTTGCCTCTGAGGGGTTTCTCTATCCTGTATTCCCTGTGTTGTGGACTCTTATTTGTAGCAGTGTGCATGCTCTGATCTAATAAGATTTGTAAGGTAGAACTGAGGTCATGATAGTGGGTGATGGGTGATGGAGGATGATGTAAGATATGAAAATAATCTATAACTTATCGAGGGTACATGCGGGAGGGTGACCAAAGGAGGGAGGAGGAAGAAATAGGGAAGTAATATTAGGGGCTCATGTGGGAAGAGAATGCTTTGAAAATGATGATAGCAGCATCTATGTGAATGTGCTTGACACAATGGATGAATATATGGATTGTGATGGTAAGAGCCCCCAGCCACCACCAATAAAATAAACTTTAGGAAAGAAAATGCTATTTTATTCATACAAAATTACAAATTATCAAGGGTTCGTGAGGGAGGGAGAGTGGAGAGAAAATGAGGAGTTGATACCAAGGACTCAAGTAGAAAGAAGATGTTTTGAGAACTAATGGATATATGCATGGATTGTGATAAAAATTGTGAGCCCCCAATAAAGTTATTAAAAAGGCAAACAAACCAAAGAGTTGCCAACAAAAATACATAAGAAAGCCAAACCACCATGTGTATTGTCTGAGAGAGTAGGGCCAGGCGCCACCATTGTCCTCAAATAAAATGTTTAAAGGCAAGGGACAGGAGGCCAAGGGGTTCATCTGGCGCCAGCCCAGTGTCAGAAGCCTGGTTTTCCACTCACACCACCATTTAGAATCCTCTCTCTGATAAGAAAATCTACGGTTTAAAGTAGCCAGGGCGTGGTAAAGGCTTGAACCCATTACACTTCTCTTGGGCCCTCTGGAGACTGTCGGCAAAGGTTAATTAGTGCCACATTTATCCCCGGGTGGTGCTTTCACAAATCCTAGAGCTTTATCACCACCACTATTCATTCGGTTACTTATTGATCCTTTTTTATTTTTCCTATGCTCTGTGGCTTGTTGCCAAGGAAGGATGGGTCTAGACTGGGGCCCAGAAGGCAAGCGCAGCATTTAGCGAAAGAGACCCGGCCTAGGCCAACTGTCTGAGGCTCTTCCTGGGAGATGCCAGCTCAGGGGGATTAAGGAAGTGTTAAGATTGGGCCCGAGGTTCTGTTCTTCCGCCACTGCAGTGAGGATCAAATCGCTTGGAGAAGTGGGATGCTGTCTGGTTTTGTCCAACGTCTTAAGGAAGGAGAGCAAGGAGCAAAGCTGTCTCCATTAGGGTCTGCTACTTATTCAGGGGGCATCTTGTGCGAGAGGCCATTCTACTGCTGTGCTTAGAGCTGGTGAGATTCTCTAGTCAGCCTTTGAAGCAGCTGGGGCACCCTGCTTGGCCAAGAAATGCCCTGTGTTCTCTGCCTCGCCCAACTGTCACATTTTTGAGTGTCCGCTTCTTTGCTTTGGGTCGACTTGTCCTGGTATCTTGTGGCCTTCTGGCGACACTCACAGGACTCTCTTCCTTTATTGATGTCCGGGCATCATTTGCCACTTGAAACCTCTCCCTCCTCCTGACCCATTTTCGCTACCATTTGCTGTGCCTTTTCTCATATTTTCTATGCTGGTAAATGTCATCAGCACATCACAGGGGCTGTCGCACCTTGATGTGTCTTTCCGTGCTGTCATTTCAGTCCCAGGTTGTGTCTATTAATTCTGAAAAGCAGGAGGGATGATGAGCTACTAAATAATACACTTTAATAGATAGGCCTTCAATGTTTTATTAAACCAACACAACATGCTCTCTTGGGAAGGTCCAGGTGTCCCTTAGGTGGAGCACATGATGCTCTCAGGTCTCCCTCTGATGCGTGCATCCGTCGTCACCTGGCCTCCGGACCCCTTTTTAATTTTAAAAATGTTGTCTGGTGGAGCTGTTTGTGAAGTTCATCCAGATAAGCAATAGTGAAGTCCCTTGTTCTTCAGTGGATCATTTGACAAGACTGAAAATGGTTCCTCTAGAAGTATTTCTGGACGACTCCACTTGCCAAGAACTGAACAAACGACTTCAGAAAACTCTCCGGAACGAACTAATGGAGTGGGTGGAGCCCAAGTCATCAGGGAGGGTGGGCTGAAGACTGGCAGGTCAATTCTAACAAAGACAATGGTGGTCTTCCCACGGCTTGCAAGCTGTGCTCTTCTTAGATGGTTCAGATGGACTTCAATGGAAGTTGAAGATGGGCATCAACTGAAGGACGAGGTCTTAGAAATCTCTGGCAAGTTGTATAGTCTTATCTGCCCTTTATCATAAAATGCATAGAAGAGCTGGGTGTTTATAAATAGCTCAGCTTTGTAAACTGGAAGCTCGAGAATGTCCTCTCTCACCTCACTCCAGTAATATTTAATCTAGCCATAATTAGCCAACCAAGGACGTTTGGAAAGAGAAGCCAAGAGCCCTTCAGAATTGAGCGCTCCATCTGACAAGGGGCATAATCAAGTCTTTTCTCCGCCCCTTTCCCCCAATGACTCTTGGATCATGCTTGGGACACAGGGTTCAGATGACCCTGGAAGTTCGTCTAGGGCAGTGATAAGAGCGAACCTGTTCTTGGAAATTTTGTACCTCAGGAAATTAAAGTTGGCCAGGATTCCTATAGGTCAATAAGTGGCAGGTTGGGTGTGGGGAACACAAAAGGAATGAAGGGGTTTATGAGAGAGATGCCAGAGGTGGTGAGAGGATGGGTGAGGGTGGGATTTGAAAGGCAGGCAGGAGAGTCCCTGGGGGTACAGTGACTGCATTTGGCTGCAAATGAAACACTGGAGGTTTCACTCTACCGAAGGTCAACATAACACCCCCCTCCCAAATCCAACCATGAGACTGTGCTATGAACCGAACTGAAAACACAGACACCCCCACCCCCCAAGGAGGAAAGGACTTTTCCTAAAAATCACACATTCCTGAATTTTGGTAACACAATTTTAAAGATCTATCTGAAATGATTTTTCCGAGTGTGTGTGAGGATGCCCATCAATGGCACAGCAAACACTGTCCCATCATGTCCCTATGCTTCCTGTCTAATCTGCCAAGATTGAACAGATACAGAGAAGTCCAGAAATGGGCAGACCGTGGCAGTTCGGGGTGGAAGGGGCAAGAGTAAAGTGACCAGACATCCCACTTTTTAACAATTTAACAATGTCCCATGGCATTACAAAATTAAAATAAATATATTACAATACTGTTTTTGCATTCTATGAAAATTTGTGTTGCTCTCTCTATATATATATCCAATTTTTCATCAAGAATTCCTCCACCCACTCTCGGTCAATGGTGTCTTGCTTAGAATCTGGTCACTTTAGGAGAAAATGTTGTCTCAGGGATTTGAGGGAACAGTGAGAAGCAGCGAGGGCAAGAGAGTGGGGACGTGAGGAGTGTACGATGTAGAGGTGCCCCTGAGCAGGCCAATGGGAGATATCGACCAGATTGTATGGTTTAGGGCACCCCCGCACCCAGCAATCATTCTCCTCGGCATCAAGCTTGTGATCCAGGGCAATACATTTTGTACAAACTGCCAAGCCCAGATTTGTTTTGTTTTCTCAGGTGATTGATATGCCGGAATACACCCTTGGCAATTTGGGTGGAACAATGAGGCTGGGAGTCCGAAAAACCGTCTTCAAAACAGAAAATTCCATCTTAAGTGAGTACTCGGGATGGTTGGTTGTGTAAAGTGGTGAGTGTTTGTTGACCTGACTGAACGCAGTCACGAGGGGTGAAGTATACCCTTGCCTCATATTCCTGCTCCCCCTCGTGTTGCCTTCCTTCTTCCCTTCTCTGGATGGTCTGGGCCTAAGACTTAATCAGAGAGCAGTGTGACCGGTGTTCCCTCACCATCTCCGGATGGACACCTACTAACTCAGCGGGTGGATTGGTGAGTTCCCGGGTGCCCCTTGAGCTTCATGGGCTCTGGAGAGCCAAGATCCAAACTCATTTCTTTATCCACAATTCTCTCGTCTACACTGAAACCGCCTGATCCTCATTGACTGGCTTCATGCCTCTGCTTGGTTTCTGTAACCCATTTATGAGCTCCCGGAGGGTGTGAGTAGTTCTGTGTCTCAGACGTAGATGTCTCTGCTCCCCTGGTAGCTCTAGCGTGAGGAGAGGTAAATATAATGTCGATCTGCTATTGGTGGGTCTTCCTACTTCCAGTAACCAATTAGTCTAATTCTTAAGTCTGGGCAATTCCCCCCACCCCTTCATGGTGACATCCAAAACTCAGTGCCATGGAGCAGAGTAGCACAAGTGGAGTTTGATTGCCAAGATTGTAAATCCTCTCACAGAAGCTGCCGGTCTCACCTTTCTCTTGAGGAGCAAATGGTGGGTTCAGACCACTGATCTTGTGGTTAGCATCCCAGAATATAAGCCACCAGGGCTCCTTCAGGGTAACAAAGTATGAGAGGAGAAGTTGATATGAAAAGCAACCACTGGATCATCCAACCAACACAGGCCTTACTTCCATTGAGTAAATATAGCTTGCAGGTCGCCGTGTAGCACACAAGGTTTACAACTGCTAGAGGCACCTCGGAAGAAAGGACTGGTGATCTGCTTCTGAAAAGTCAGTCATGAAAAGCCTATGGAGCAGATTGACTCTGACACATAGGAGGTCACCGAGAGTTGGCGTGAATGAGATAGTCATATGTCCTGTGTTCCGTTGGAACTACATGCTGAAGCAGTAGCTGTGAGTGGAACAGATGTTAATACTTTCAGGTTCCTGGAGCCTTAAAACAAGGGATGAATAGGGAAGTGCAAGGTGCTGAAAGGGCTTCTACAGAGGAGGGAACCTTGGGTGTCTTGGCTAGGATGGTGTCAGTCTCATCCTTGTGATATTAATTAACTATGATTCCCAACTCTAGGAAGAAGACCAAAGATGGGAGTTTTCTTTTTAAGGATGAGAAACAGCTTTTTAATTTTTTTAGGAGGGGCATCACTGCCCTCTGGTGGTTGTGGGAGCTACCCAGGGCTGCTCCTGAGAGCCACTGCTGGATTTGAACCAACAAGTCCGCGGGCCGCAGTCCCTCACTCAACCACTTACGCCACCGGGGCTCAGCTCTGAGAAACAGCTTTTTTAAAAAAAATATTTTAAAGCTATTGATGGTTTTTTCCTTAATTTAAAAAGTAGTTTTATTGGGGGCTCATACAATTTTTATCACCATCCATCCATCCATTGTGGCAAGCACATTTGTACATTTGTTTGCCTCATCATTCTCAAAAAATTTGCTTTCTACTCGAGCCCTTGTATCAGTTCCTCATTTCCCCCCTCCCTCCCTGCTTCCCTTCCCTCATGAACTCTTGATTATTTATAAATTAGTATTATTTTGTCATGTCTTACACTACCTGATGGTTCCCTTAACCCACTTTTGTGTTCTCTGTTCCCAGGGAGAGGGTTATATGTAGGTCCTTGTCATCAGTTCCCCCTTTCTAGCCAACCTTTCCTCCAACTAGGGGGAGGTGGGGGAAAGGAAGTGATATTAACAAACCCAGGAACAAGGGAACAACAAGTGATCCAAAGTCAGTGGTGAGGAGGGTGTAAGAGGTCTGGTAGGACTTGATCAAGGACAATGTAACTGAGAGGAATTACTGAAACCCCAATGAAGGCTGAGCATGATAGTGTGATAAGATGAAAGTAAAAGGAAATAGAGGAAAGAACTAGGAGACAAGGGGCATTCATAGAAGTCTAAATACAGGCATGCACATGTGTAAATATACTTCTATATGATGATGGGGAAATAGATCTATGTGCATATATTTAGAGGTCTAATAATTAATGTAGCGGATGGACATTGGGCCTCACTCAAGTACTCACTCAATGTTATAACACTTTGTTCTATTAAACTACCATTCCATGATGCTCACCTTCCTGAAATGATCGCTCGAGATAAATGTATGCATAAGTAAATGTGGTGAAGAAAGTTGATGGTGTCCATCTATCAAAAGATATAGCGTCTGGGGTGTTGAAAGCTTGAGGGTAAACAAGTGGCCATCTAGCTCAGTGAGTTAAGCACCTGAGGGAGAACGACAGGGCTGTCTGCTGCTTGTAAAGGGTGACGGTCTCAGAAACCCCGTGGAGCAGTTCGACTCTGTCCTCCAGGCTTGCTGTGAGACAGAAGGGACTCGATGGCCGTGGGTGGAGATTTGGGATATTTAAAATATGTTGTTGATAGGTGCCACTGAGTTGGTACCAACATACAGCGATCCTATTTAAATGATATGTCTTTCTGGGGATGGGGAGATTCTGGAAACAGAAGTGTGACCTGTGACATTATGGGTTTTAGTCTGTCTGTTAAGACAATGAGCATTGACTCATAAAATATTTCTTTTGCTTTCAGAAACTAAAATGTAAACTTGACCATTTTGGAAAAAGAATTCTTTGAGAAGGAGTCCCTAGGTCTTAGCTATTGAACGTTAATGTGTTTGGGTAATTAAATCACTGAGTCCCTGGGTGATGAATGGGCTGCTTTAAAAATCATTTTATTGAGGGCTCTTACAGCTCTTATAACATTCCCTACCTCCATTGTATTAAGCATATTTGTATGTATGTTGTCATCATCATTTCCAAAACATTTTCTACTTGAGCCCTTGACGTCAGCTCCTCTTCCCTTCCCCCTTTCTCCCTTGTGTATCTTTGATCAATTATATATTGTTAATATTTCATATCTTACACTGTCCATTGTCTCCCTTCACCCACATTTCTGTTATTCATCTTCTTCAGGAGGGGGACTATATATCTAATTTTGTGAAGGGTTTCCCCTTTCTCATCCTTCCCACGCCCCTACCATCCCCTTTTCCTTCATGATATTGCTACTTTTACCTGTTTGTTTTTAAAGTATCCCTAAACTTCTGCCTAATTGTAAATTAGCTAGTGTTTGAAAACGACACCAATTCTATCTAGCGATTTGCGCATAGCATAGATTCAGTGTGCCCATTTTAATAAGTGGGCACATTAAATATATATGATATTTCTTATTTAAATAATATATTTACAATGATCTGTCTTGAGGGAAATGAGACTGATTTTAGATTCTTTTTCTAACATTTGAAAGGAAATAGGACTGATATTTTCAACTTTTCTTTGTTATTGTTGAGGTGGGGAATGCTTTTTAAATTGTGATCTGGACAGCATATGTAATAGATTAACTCGGGTGCATGGGGAGGCAATTTACAATAACAGGGAGCTTGGCAACAGATGATGGAGAGTTAAAGGCAACAGAAGCAAATCCTGCTGTATACACAATCCTACAAGGGTGAAGCTCTTTGAATAGATCCTTGGCTAGACACTCAGCCTGCCCCAGTGGGGAGGGAGAGTGGCAGTGTACCCAGAAAGGTTTGCCAGAGGACATCTGTGTGTGGGTATTTCCTTTTGCTGCAGATACAGCCACGAATGCAGTGGGGCATTCAGGGGACACAGGGGTGAAAACTTGAGGGAATGAGTTGAGGGGCTCAGGACCATAGTCTCTAGGGACACCAAAGTCAATTGACCTAACATTAAAAAAAATTAAGAGATCATTTGACTCATCGATCTTCTTTGTGTATAATTCAGTAACGTCAGTTATCTGGATCACGTTGCTCACTCATCACTTGCATCCACTCCCAACTTGCCCATCCCCTTCATGCAAAACTCAGTGTCTCCAAAGCAGTGAGTTTCCACTTTGTCCCCTTCCACTCATCCACTCCTGACCATCACCAATAAACTCTGGTCTATCTATTCTTTCCCTAATTTAGATGTTCACCAGTCTCTGGGGGAAGGACAGCTTGCTTGGTGAAAGAGAGGGGCAGTGAAAAAGAGGCAGGCCCTGGTGGAGATAACTGATGCAGTAACTACAATAATGGGCTCGAGCATAGAAACAATTGTGAGACTGACGCATAACTGAGTCAGGGTTCCCTTCTGTTATGCACGGGATCCTTATGGGTTGGAACTGATTTGATGGTACCTAACAAGAACAGTAATAATAAGAGACTTCAAAAAAAATAATAAGAGACTTCATGTTGGTGAAATCATGCAGTCCTCGTCCCTTCGTCACTGACTTGTGTCCCCCAGTGGGATGCTATCGAGGTTCATCCATGGTGGAGCATATGGATGGACCACATTTTAGGTTAACCGTACAATGCCGATGATTTCCAGGAATCTCCAACACCTCACAGCAGCATATTACTTGTCTAACATCTTTGGCTGTCTTCACTTGAATTGTGTTTGTGTGCTTGCAAGACGGATGTGCCTATATGAACCTTCGATCTTCAGGAGACCCCATGTTCTACCCTCATGCCTGCCTGTGGTTGCCCACAGGGTATGACCAAGTGCCAGCTCATGAGTGTCCTGAAAGTCTAAAACAAATATTATGGAAGAATTTGTGCCTCTCCCCACCCCTAGTCAGCACAATTTTTTTGTAGTATGTTTTCCTCATCAGTATGTTTCTTTTGTAGGATTTTGTGCCCCACCCTACCCCAGTCAGTCCATTTCTATGAGAATCATATGAACGAAACACACTGCCTTCTTTTCCTGTGAACAATGTCTAGTTTGGATGGAGAATGGTTTGATGCTTAAAAAGACAAGTCTCTGTGAAGTCGACTCTGAGCCTTGTCTACTGTATGGCATGTATGCCCTGCATCCTGGGTCCCACTTCAAGTGAAGATGCTATTGAGCAGTTTTTGTTAACCAAGTCCGGTCCAACGTCTTTTCTCAAGCACAGTAGACATATAGAAGTGTAGTGAGGCGGGCACGGGAGCCTCCTGTTCCTTGTTGCAGGTCCAAGGGAACCCTAAAAGAGACTCTGAATGATATTCCGAGGCACCACACATAGGAAAGGTTATCTGAATAGGGCAGCACAAGAGGAGGCAGGTGCTGCTGCTGTTGTTTGGCTACGACCATGCTTATTCACCTTGAAATTAGGAGGGGGCTGCCATGTAGAGGTTACCTTGGGTACCCATTGACCTGGTTACGCCCTTGCTTATGGCTACCCACTGTGTCAGAGTAGCATTGTTCTCTGTAGAATTTTTCCAGGTCTTCTGGAAGTAAAATGGCCAGGCCTTTCTTCTAAGGGGGAGAATTCAAACCTTCAACTTCCAGTTAGCAGCACAGTGTGTTAACCATTTGCATCACAAGAATGTTTCTAAATTTTATATCCAACAAGAACAATCCCATCCTCTCTTTTCTGTAGTTAGCTGTTAGTTTCTTAGGGATTATGAAAATTATGAATGATTTTTTTCTGAAGTAGAGATTATAGATATAAAGTGATTTGGACCCAAATTCCAGGAATCATCATTTCTCTGTTTATTTAGAAGAAATGTGTCCCTGGAGGCCTCTACCTCTCATCCGTGTCGTTGGTTGTTGTGTATCGTCTTGTCTACAAAGAATTTGTCTGACAGAAGAGCTAAGGGTAGTGAGTGTGAACTTGCCAAAGTAGATTCAGGGGTGTTTAGGGAGAAAAAAAAGTTTTCTAAAGTCTGCACGCTTGTAACTTTTCACCCAACCTGAATTGCTTATTCATGGTCCTTCCTAGCTTCTTAATCATACTTTTTTTTTAATCGTACTTTTTAAAATAGCTTATTTAGTTATTTTTACTGTAGCGTAACTTTTTCATGCATCTCGCCTCCTCACCACTTAGCTGGGCACAAAATGTTTAATTGAGTTCAGGAACTGCCATCGGATGTTTTATTCCCTGTTATTAAATAGTTCAAGTTGCTTCTGGCAATTTGTTGGGAAAATGCCGATGCCAACATCTTGACACAGGTTTTTGTTGTCGTTTGTTTACTTAGAGGAGATTTCTAGGAGATGCATGATTAGGTCAAAGGGGATGAATGCTTTTGTGGCTGCTCATTCCCATCATTCTGCCAGAGTTGGAAAGACGAGGAGAACTGGTTCAGAATGGCACTGGGTGTCCTCTAGTGTTCCTGATTTTCTAGTCTTTTGACTCGTTGATTCAGACCCACCCAGCCACTTGGAGGGAGAACGACTTAAGGATGTGCTTCCCTAGAGATTGTTGTTGGTGGTGGCACTGCCTCATCAGTTCTGACTCATCGTGACTCTGTGTCCAACCGAAGGAAGCCACCCCTCCGTCCTGCACCAGCCTCACCATTGCTGTGCTCTTGCGGCCACTGTTGCTGCCCCTGTGTCCATCCATCTTGGGAGGGTTGTCCTTTTAGAATGTGTGTGTGTGTTCCACTCTGTCACCTAGGGTCCTTGTGAATTGGGATCCCCTCAGCTGGCACCTTAACAGCAAAGTAATCCAACACAGTCACTTTATTTTTCTCCTTGTGCTACTAGCTAGAACAGAAAGGACCCTCTTATGCTTCATCTGTACTGTCATCTGATTCCTTGCTACAAGCTGATCCCCCCACTGTTTGATTTCAGTGACAACTGCCCTGTGGTGAGTCTTCCTCCACAGTGAGAAAATGGAAGGGAGAGATGGACCTATTCAAATTTCATCACATAAATGGGCTAAACCTTTTCATTAGCGACCTGGGGTGGAAGCAAAAATCATTCATGACTGGAGCTCTTATGCCACAACCTTCAGTGAGTAGGATTTGGCCAGAAGGCTATGCTCTTGTTCACCAACCTCTGACCAAAAGGAAAGGTGTCCTGGTGGGTAAGCATTGAACTGTTAGCCACAAGGTTGGTGGTTCAAAACCATCAGTTGCTCTATGGGAGGAAAATGAGACCGACTGCTCCTGTAGGAGCCCTGGTGGGGGTAGTGGTCATGCATTGGCCTGCTAACACAAGATCAGCAGTTTGAAACCACCAGTTGCTCCTTGGGAAAAAGATGGGATTTTCTACTCCCATAAAGTGTGACAGTCTTGGAAGCCCACAGAAGCAGTTCTACGCTGTCTTATAAGTTATGATGGGTCAATGCCGACTTGGTGGCAGTGAGTTTGAGTTTTGAATTCCTGAAAGAGTTACTGCCTGTGGGTAGAGCAGATGGTGGTCTTGGAAGAGCGAAGGAGAGCACGCACCACACCTATCTCTCAAAGAACCTATGGGTGGGGGAGAATCCAATGGAACAGGGCTTTTCAAAGCCGTCTGAGCAACCTGTTCATATCTCAGCTGAGAAAACAAGGCTCTGGAAGGGAAGGGGCCTGACAAGGAGCACACAGTTGGTGGATCAGGAATCAGGCTGGAATATGATTCCAGAAGGTTCCACTGTTCTAAGGAAGCACACTGCCCTGCCTCCATGGAAGCCACCCTGAGAATGTAGCTGTTCAAACTCACAGTTCCCAATCGTTGAAGACCTCCAATGGCTAATCTTTCAGATTTGTGCAATTCCTTGCATGTAAACTCTACCTTCATTTAAGAAAAGCAATAATAGCAGCAACAACACATGTTGTTTTAGCAGGTTAAGACCGGTCTCCTTATAGTTCCACCTTGAGCAGATTGTCTCATTGATTTGATGACCTTGAGAGGATGAGAGAAATGGCACAGGGCAGTCAAGCCTTAAATGGAATGCCTTGAAGAGCAAGCAAGCTAGAATGAGATGGTCAGGTCAGATTCAGGTGAGAGGCAAGCGGGAGGGATTCTACAGACCTTCGCTACTAGAGAGACACCCCAAAGAAACTATTGATTCGTTTGTGGCTCTCGGCTAAGTGCGAGGAATAGAGACACCATAAAGCATGAAGTCATTCAGATGAGGTGCACTACTCATTCAGGGCTAGGATGGCTAAGATCCTCTGGACTCCAGACTTTAGTGTGTTCTTTTTCCCCTTTCTGTCAACTTCAAGACAACCTGGAAGGAAAGGGGGTTTAAGTCCAAGTTGAGAGTATTTTCAAACCAACCTATCAGTTACCCAGTAGAACAGAGTTTTAGATCCACGTCTGAGTACTGCATAGTCTGACGTAAACTCCTAGCAGAGTGTTACCCCAGACCTAAACCTAGCAGCCTCGAATTCTCATACCCCAGAATTTAGTTTGTTCATTTCTTTAAAACCATGAGCTCAGTTTAGTTTCAAGCTAGACAGAAAATGAATGGTGTTTTAGAAGTAGAAAAGGCAGCAAGAAATAAAACCTCGGCTTATAGCCTAAGCTGGACTAGGGCAAAGGTCAGGACACATCGGGCTCTTAGTCTTGTCCTAGATTACTTCTTGTTTTTCTGACTAGTAGGCACACACATTAGGAAATGACACACACGGATTTGCACAAGAAGGCCTGTGTGCATCAAGAGCTGTAGGCTGCGGTGGAAGCCCAGGCACTGGGGGGTGATGACTTGAAAACACTCCCAAATGTCAGCAGATTTGATGGGGCTTTTGGTGCAGCCTATTGGTCAGGTTGACCATTGATTGGACTTGCTTCTACATCAATGGACATGGCAAGAGAGTAAGAAGCCAACTCCAGCAACAGCAGACACTTGGGCATCCCAGCCAATTCCCGGTGGAGTGTCTCAAAGGCCCATAACCTACAAGCACTGAGAGCTAACACCACTGTGTAGTGAGCAGGATTTTGAGGTCCCCCCATAGCCTCCAGGCTATACAACTCACAGATGCGGTAGGCCCCCATTTAAGTCCCCGTGAGGATGGGAGCCTCAGAACCACATGGCTCTTCTAGGCAAGAGAGATGGTTTCAATCCTATACATTCATTCTTGGTAGATTTTCTTAGTGAGTGCTACGAGTTTTGAATGTACAAAAGGGACATTCCCAAGTTCTGAAAATAGCTTTCATCACTGACTGTGCACCGGATGTAAAATGTATGCTTCCTTCATTCAAAGAATATGTATTCATTGAGTACCAGCCACTGATCTGGAGAATGGAAAGGACAGGCTCTGAGCTTGGCTGTTCTCTTATGGAGTGTCTAGTCTTTCTAGTTAGTTATCATGAGCTGGATCAGTGGTTCTCAACCTTCCTCATGTCACGACCCTTTCATGCGGGTCCTCATGTTGTGGTGATCCTCCCCCAACCATACAATTATTTTTGTTTCTACTTCTTCACTGTCATTTTGCTACTGCTATGAATCGAGCGGCCCCTGTGAAAGGGCCATTTGACCCCCAAAGGGGTGCGACCCACAGGTTGAGAACCTCTGGTCTAGGGATACCAATAGCAACCCCTTACACGGGTTAATCACTTTTTCAAGTGCTTCATACGTTGCGTTCCGTTACAACAACCCTATGGAGTTGGTTGGTACTCTCAATTTTGCCATTTTACAGAGTTGAAGATGGAGGCACAGAGGGATTAAGTAATGTACCCAAAGCCAGCATCTATTAAATCAAACCAAAACTCGGTGTCATCAAGTCAAAACAGGATACTCACTGCCATAAAATCAATTCTGACTCATAGGACAGGGTAGAACTGCTGCTGTCAGTTTCCTAGCTTTGAACTCTTTCTGAGAGTAGAATGTCACATCTTTATCTCTTGGCGCAACTGGCAGTTTTGAACTGCTAACCTTACGGATAGCAGCCCATCGTGTAACTCACTCTACCACCATGGCTCCCATCTATTACATGGTGTAATGGAATCGAATGCCAGACAAAGTCTTCACAGCTAACCCCTTTGCAAGAGCCAGAGCAGAGTTGGTCTTAAGCTGGGTGATCATGGTAGGCCACAGGGTTTCAAAGTTCACATGGCATAAATGGATAAATCAAAAGCCTGATTTGAAGATCCTTTTCCTCCTCATATTGGTTAATATTGGCAGACTCATTGTTGGATTTGCTTAGGAAACCACTGGTCATTGTAAAAGAAGTGGTAAAGACATTTTTGATACTAGGAGGAACAGTCTGGTTTGGTTTGGTCCCTTCAAAGTGGAGGCTGACTCCTCCAACTTTAGGGGCCCTGGTCCGTCAGCTGCTATTTCTCTGTCCCTTCTAAGTGATGTCAGAGCTTTATTTTTGTCTTTCAACGTGGATGTTCCAATGCCGAAGGAACCTAGTTAAGCCTGCAGCTGCTAATCTGAAGGTCTGCAGGTACAAATCCATCCACTTCAGGAGCAAGACCTGGCGATTTGCTGCCGTCAAGCTGGAAACCCTATGAGGCTGCTCTGCCCCGTGGCATTCCTTGGAGTCAGAATCAACCCACTGGCACCTATCAAAAACAACGTGGTAGTGTGCTATGATTTCCCCCGTTCCCTCTTACCTTTATGAAGTGATTGCCTTTCTACAAAGGTGCTGTCATGAATGACCTCAATGGAGTCAAAAGGGCTCTTCGCACCCCTCCCCCCAATCGCATCTCCTTTTCAAACCCAGCCTGAGAATAAGTCTTCATCTCTTCTGGACCAGGTGGGAAATGGAACCTGCTGAGAGAGCCATTTGGGCTTTTATCTAAGTCAAAAGTTCAGGGCTCCGATGGGCACCTAGTTCTAGCACTGTGATGGGTCTCCTTAGCCCCTGGCTGGGGGTCTGGGGGCTGTGACTTGAGACCTGGGAGTGCCAGGAGGCTGGCTTACCCTGGCTCTCACACTGTCTCCATGTGGTTCCACTGGGTTGTTGGTGGGAAGGGCTGCTGGCTGCTCCCATGGTTCCCCTCAGAACCCAGCAGTCTTTTGGCTGCACGTGGATCACCACACTTGTAGCCAGAGGTGCCATCCTCGGTTGTCGCTCCCTCGAACACCTGGGCATCTTGAAGCATTTCCATGAGCCACCTCTGGGGCACACATTTCTGCTTGGGCATGGGCACACTGCCCTCCAATCCTGCTTGTCTTAGGACTGCTGGGCCTGGGGCCTGCTGGTGGCACATCCTTAAGTAGCCACAGGGCATGTACTTTGTGGCAAATGCTTAGTTTCTTTGCCCTCGTGTTAGGTTATTTATTTATTATTTTAAAAGATATAGCAGAAACAGAATGAGACAATCAATGTAATTTGATTATCCAAAAAGAAAATGATTAACTCACACTGGTACAGATAGGAGCAGGAAATGTGGGGAATCCAGGATAGATGAATGCCTCAGGACCAGTGGTGAGAGTGGCAATACCAGGAGGATGGAGGGAGGGTAGGGTAGAAAGGGGGAACCAATCCTAAGAATCTACATATAACCTCCTCTCTGGGGAACAGACTACAGAAAAGTGGGTGAAGGGAGATGTTGGACAGTGTAAGATATGACAAAATAATGATAATTTATAAATTATCAAGGGCTCATGGGGAGATGGGGAAAAGATGAGGAGCTGATACCAAGGGCTCAAGTGGAAAGCAAATATTTTGAGAATGATGAGGGCAAGAAATGTACAAATGTGCTTGACAAATGCATGGGTGGATGGATTGTGATAAGATTTGCACGAGCTCTGTCAAAAGGCCTTCAAGAAGCTCTCTCCACTCTTCTTGTAAAAAAGAAAAAACCCTGAATTATAGCCTGGGCATCTGGTTCATTTTTAGATCTCTGGTGGAAGGACCAGGAGCCCTAGTGGTGCCTCCATGACAGCGCGGGGCTGCCTACCAAAAGAGCACTTGCTTGAGCTCCCCAGTCCTGCAGGGGAGACGGATAGAGCAGTCTGCTCCTGTAAAGATGGACAGTCTGAAAGAAGCCCCAGGGAGCGTTCTCCTCTGCTCTCTAGATTTGCTGTCAGTCAGACTCCACTCGACAGCAGGGGCTGGCAGGAAGGCAAGCTCCAAGCAGTCTCTGACGCACCTATGCTGGGAGCACGTGCGGTTCTCCGCTAATTTCACCTTCTCTCTTTCCAGAGAAGCTTTATGGCGATGTTGTGTTTGTAGAAGAAAGACACAGACATCGGTATGAGGTAAGGCTTTTATGTTGATTTTCCATGGGCTAGAGAACTGACCCAGGGTAGCATCGTGGTGACTAGTTGGGCCTCGAGCCCAAGAGGTCCACAGTTCGAATCTGCTGGCTGCTCCTCCTTCTACTTCAGTAAACAGTTACAGTCTCAGAAACAGTTACCGTTACAGGGACAGTTCGACTCCTGAACTATAAGGAAGCCTCCACTAGAAAAGGTGTCCGGCACAGGTGGCATCTGCAGCACCCAGCGGGTGTGCCAAGTCCCCCTTCTCCAAGGTGCCATGTCTTGAGAGGTTGTAGAAGGGAAGACTATTCCGCCTGGCTGTGTGGTACTCTAACTGCTGTCATCTAGCTCAAGATGAAGTCATGGCGGGTCATCCTTAACCTGTTGCCTTTGTGTTTCCAGGTTTGGGTAAAACCCCAAAACAAACACACTGCCAACTCATAGCACCCTACAGGACAGGGGAGACCAGCTCCTGTGGATTTCCCAGCCTGTTACTCTTTAAGGGAGTAGAAAGCCTTGTCTGTCTCCCAAGGAGCAGCTAGGGGTTTCAAACTGCTGACCTTACATTTAGCAGCTCAATGAGTAAACACTACATCCCCATGGGTCCTCCAGTCCGTAAAGTGGGTGAGAGGGGTTGGGGGAGGGGCCGTGGGGAGGGAGGGGAATATGGGAAGCTGATACCAGTGGCATAAGCGGAAGGAGGATGTTTCGAGAATGATGATGGCAACGAATGTGCAATCGTGGACTGCAGACAATTGATGTATGTATTGATCATAATAAGAGTTGGATGAGTCCCCAATAAAATGATCAAAATTATTTCCATTTCCAAGATTTTTCCCCCAGTGGAAATTATTAAGAAAATATTTCTAATGATGACTGACACTGATATTTATTAGGTAAAAGTCCATGCTATTAAATACATAAGTGTCCTCAAACTAACAAAAAGGGGGGTAAAAGAGGATTTAAATGTTTGGACAAGGAACCAAATCCTTTTAGGAACAGGGATAAGTCCCTAGAGGAAATTGCCAATATTCCAGTGGCTTCGCTAGTGTTGGTGTCAGTGTAGGACCTCATGATGCCATCATCTGCCCCTTAGTCACATCGACTATCAATTTGAATCATAGATAATATGCCATTGAGTAAAATAAATTGCTCAAGTATAATTTCTTAGATTCTACGAACACAAGCAACAACATTGTTTCTAAAATCTTTTTTTTTTCCATTGAATTCTGTCATTCATATAGCTGGACTGAAGCCTTTTTTGAGTTTTCTTTTTTACCTGTGACTCCTACGCAGAAACAAACCAAACTCACTGTCATTGAGTTGCCACAGAAGCACAGTACGCTATAGGACAGGGTAGAACTGTCCCGTGACTTTCCTGTGTACCTGTAATGGTTTACCAGAATAGAAAACCCCATCTGTCAACACCTGGCAGTTTTAAACTGCAGACCTTTCAGGTCATAGTTCAGTGCCTAACCACTAGATCACCAGGGCTCCAGGTAATTTCAACGACATTCTCAAACAAGCTATTTATGTATAAATTCACACATACGAATTAACACAACATTTTAGCCAAAACATCAGAGAAGTTGACAAAAGTAATGACCATAAAAATACCAGCAGCAATGAAACCACCACCGTGTGCTTGTAGCACAAGCAGACCAGACCATGCGATTCACAGTATCATTGTAATTGACTCTTAAAGACTGAAGCACCTTAGAACCTTCAAAAAGCTCATGAGCATAGTTTGGGCCTTGTAGCTGAGCTTATGAAAAGTGTTTTTCTTATAACTAACTACCCAATCCATACCACCCACTGCCCTTCAGTTGATTCTGACTCATAGGGGCTCTATAGGACAAGGTAGAATTGCCTTTGTGGATATGCAAGACTGCAGCTCTTTAGGAATGGCTGTGGTCTCCAGCTGTTGACCTTGTGGTTAGTAGTTCAACACATAACCACTACTCCACCAGAGTGCCATAAATCCCTACAGGGAGACCTTTATTTATTTATTAATTAAAATCATTTTATTGGAGGCTCTTACAGCTCTTATAATAATCCATGCATCAATTGTATCAATTACATTTGTGCATATGTTGCCATTAGCCTTTATAAAGCATT
Organism: Nesogale talazaci; assembly: GCA_004026705.1. Taxonomy (NCBI): domain Eukaryota; kingdom Metazoa; phylum Chordata; class Mammalia; order Afrosoricida; family Tenrecidae; genus Nesogale; species Nesogale talazaci. The sequence goes on from PVJH01010865.1 coordinate 33,832, forward strand.
TGTCTTTCTACTTTAGCCCTTGGTGTCAGTTCCGCTTTTTTCCCTCCCCCCCACCCTCCCAACCTCATGAACCCTTGATAATTGATAAATTATTGTTATTTTCATCTCTTACACCATCTGCTATCTCCCTTCACACGTGTTTCAATTTTTTTTTCTGAAACACTGCAGCCACTTTCTATACAGTCACTTTGGTCTTACCTCTGGCAGTGTCACCTGGTGCCATCCCTAACTCATCCCCTGTCCCAAGTGACACTCCTGCATCGTTGAAATGAAAAACCCATCCAGTTGATAAAGGACCTTGTCATAAGCTGATGTACCTGTTTTAACCTGTGACCCAAAGACATTACATTTGCTTTCCTTTACCCTCCCCAAGGTGAACCCAAATCTGATCAACCAGTTTGAGAATAGTGACTTACATTTTGTGGCCCAGGATGCCGATGGAGAGAGAATGGAGATTATTGAACTGTCAAGTAAGTGCGCTCTTTGCTCTAGAAAAGCTTATCTATGTACTCCCATCTTTTTTTGACCAAAGATATTGGGAGAGCTCACTGGACGCCCATTTTATTCTCCTTTTCTTTCCTCCCTCCTTTGAAGTATGCATGCAACTGCAAAGTACATTTAAAAATAGATGGGTTATAATCCTATCATTTTCCATTGGGGGACCTGTTAATTTGGAGCCTACCATGTAATGCTGCATTCTTCTGAGTCTACTAGTTCTACAAATAGAATCTGCTTTGACCATCTTCTATCCGTCCTCAGGGGTGGGGGGGTCTTGTGTATTGGCTACTAGGTTAGGCTCTTTGGGGGAGGCAGGTTAGTAGCATCTACTTGTTTGGGGAATGGTAAAAGGTCCATCCAGTTAGACTGGTGCTGATGTCTTTGCACCTGGACTGACCTCTTCATGTCACCTGGATGTCTGCCTTTCCCTGGTGCCTGTGCTTGATGGTCAAGAATGGGCCAGACATAAAAGTTTTAAACATGAATTGCCACACTCAGAGTTCTTTATAAGCTCCAATACAAAAAGGGGGTATTGTACTTCTGTTGAGAAAGATCATCAAAGTTGTTTGTAGTTGGGATGGAATGAAAGCCCAGGCAGAAACCATATGTATACAGGGTTCTAGAACTTTATTGTCTGCTTGTAGTCATGAAGCGTTCTTCCTCGTCTGAACTGCAAGGCTATGGGAAATCCTGGGTTACAGCAGATCTCAGTTCTTTCTCTTCATGCCATAGATCAGGGGTTAGCAAAGTACAGCCTATGGGCTAGGTGCAATCTGTGGACTGTTTCTGTATAGCTGAGGAACTAGTAGTAATTTTAAATGGCAGGCGTGTGGTGGGGGTGGTGGTAGAGATGAGGGCAGAGGAGTTAAAAAGAATATTTGTGAGACATGAAAATGATATGAATTTCTAATCTTAGCATCCATAAATAATGTCTGATTGGCACATAGTCACACTCTGGTCTCCAACTTGTCTGTGGCCGTGGTAATATGCTAACAGCAAAGAGGAGATCTTGCCATTTTGACCGTGTCGCCTGTCAGCCTAATCAAACTGTGTGGCCCTTATGGACATGCGTGCTGACATGTAGGCACTTTGATTTAATGATCTTCAGTATTTGGATGCTCTCCTTGCTCACCCAACTCAACTTATTCAAAATTCACACACTCCTTAAGAATTCTGCTGCCTGTCTTTTTCTGCTGAGGGCTCATCCCTCTAGGGTTTTGCAACTTCTGCCTGGTACTTTTTTCGGGAGCTGGATAAGTCTTTGTTGGAGGGGGCTGGTCCTTTGCAGTGTGGCACGTATAGCAGTGTCCCTGACTTCCCTTCCCTTCCCAGTTAGAACAACCCCAAATGCCTTCAGACTTCACTAAATGTTGGGAAGTGAAAAACAAAACAAAACAAAACAAAACAAATCTCAGCTGCCATCAAGTTGATTCTAACTCTCTGCCCTACAGGACCGAAAAATACCCAAGTTCACTGCCATTGAATCCATACTGACTCAGAGTGACCCTATAGGTCAAGGTTGACCTACCCCAGTGAGTTTCCCAGATGGTGACCATTCATGGGAGTAGTAAGCCTCGTCTTTCTCCCACAGAGTGACTGTTAGTTTTAAACTGTTGACCTTTAGGTTAGTAGTCTAATGTGTCATCCGCGATGCTGCTCAGGCTCCTCTGGTTTTGAACCATAGCCCTAGACCCTCAGGTTTCAAGTTAGTTCAACTTTATCAGCACTTCCTGCCCTTCGTACTCCCAGCTCATAATCAGTTGTCAAGTTCTGTCGAGTCCATGTTCAGAAGGAGAGATGAGGTTTGGGGTCACAGGCCCATTGCGATATCCAGTTCCACTACAACATAGGTGGCACAGCTTCGTTGGAAGAACCACGTCTGTTTACTGAGTGTGTAGTCCATACATGATACTTTAAGCATGGTAGCGTGCTGTTTGAGAGCCTGCCTCTCCCACCTGTATGCTTCAGGCTCAGATGCACTGGCCCACTTGTTCCTCTTTCAATCTTCCTACTTGTTCTCCCGCATCAGCCCTTGCCCCTGTTCTCTACTTCAAATGCTCTCTCTCTCTTTCTCCCCTTTTCCCGCTCTCTTTATGAAATACTTAGTAAGGCCTGAGCTGAGAGGCCAGGGAAGGTGCAGTTGAACACTGAACACTGTAGCATTTGACAGGAACGCAGGCCTGACTTTCCACCTTATTCTATGCCAAGCATCTTGCATTAGAACTGCGATGATATATTTCCTGCCCTCTTGGAAACCCGCAGTGGCAGGTCTACCCTGTCCTAGAGGGTCATTATGAGTCAGCATGGACTTGATGGCCTTGGCATTTTTGGTTTTCTGCTTGCACTGCTCCGAGTTCAGAATGGGTATCCTATGCTTCCCTGTTAGTGTGGCCTCTTCAATCTTCAGTTCCTGTGCGAAGGCAGAGAATTCCCGAAGCAAGTTACGATTTGGTTTCTAGTATTAGAAGTGCTACCTCTTGCTCTCTTTGTTCATGAGATAAAAATTTAATAGGAAAATATTATAAGATTTACAAAAAGATACACAGTGAAACTGATGTCTTTCTTCCTCCCCAACCCTCCCTCCAGCAGCCCGGAGGCAGATTTCCTTACCAACTGCCTGTCATTACCTCAGAGATATGCATACTTTTTCAAAAGAAGAAATTATTCAACACCTTGCTTTTTAACATTTTTTTTAGTTCAAAGGCTCAACCTTGGCATCTGTTCTCTATCATTACACGACACATTTCTCACTCATTTTCTTCTCTTGAAATTTGATTTTATGGTAGTTATTGAGAATCCACCAGCAAATTGACACTAGTTCAGCAGTTTCTACATGGGTGGGCAATTTGGCGACTTTGATGACTTTGACATTCTTCTCTGAGTTGTTCCCTCCTCATGAACATAATCTCATTGCCCCCTAACATTCCTTGTCTAAGCTGTAGCGATTATCAACTAGAGTTGGTGTAGAGAGTTCTGACTTACTCTTGTTACAAACCTCCCAGTTCTCATTATTGTCACCAAAGACTGAGAAACTTCATATCCCTAGAATTTTGATACTCATAGATGTTTTCAAATGTCTTGTGAGTTGGAAAGGAAATTAGAGCTGCTTTACAATCTGACCTTTTTTTTAACTGACTACAAGGGGTTTCATTTTATTCAGGGTAACCCCCCAGCAGAATTTTGATCAGAGCTCCCTTTTAGAAGCTGCCCCATTCCTGAAGCATTCTAAAAGGAGAACTAGAGTCTGAGCTTGATGTCAGAATTGGGTGCCCAGCAATTAAGAACATTCTTTTAAAAGTACTTAATCCGAGTGATGGATCATCCTCCAAAGAACAGCTTGTTATGTTCTTCCTCATATTGACATAGAGGATCATTTGAGAGAAAGACATTCAGAACCATGATCCATTCATTCCAATCTTCTGCCCTGGTTCTGGCACCCTCCATTGCTTCTGCTTCTCTCTATATTGATCCAGAAATACAATTACTCTTGGCTTCTTCCAGAGACATTCTTAGGCATTGTGCTCTATGATTGATGTTGTCTTTAGCTTTTTCTCTGGGTGTGGATGACTTAGAGGCTGCTTCCCTGTTCTGCCCGCCTCCCCAGATGGCAACATTCCTGGGAGGATATGGTCTTGAAGCCTGCCACGCTTTGAAATCTCAGTGTTCTCATTCAAAGAAGCTTCTTTCTGGATGTGTTGTTGAGGGTTTCTACCCTGAATCTGTCTAGAATCAGTGCTGTCTAATAGAATTTGCTTTCATGATGCAAGTATTCTGCACGTTCAGAATAGTAGTCATATGACTATTGAGTACATGAAACTCACTTAATTATTTGTTTTAATTGTGTTTTAGGTGAAGGTTTACACAGTCTTTTAAGTTCTCACTCAACTGTTTTTACACAAGTTCTTTGGTGACACTGGCTACTGTCTTAGTGATTCAGTGCTACTGTTACAGAAATACCACAAGTAGGTTGCTTGAAGAAATGGAAATTTCTTTCTCTCACCATTTAGGAAGATAGAAGTCCAAATTCCAGGTGCCAGCTCTACGGGGAATTTTCCTTTCTGGGGTCTTATCTCTTGTCCTGGTCTTCTCAACTTCTACCTCCTGGTTTCTTGTTGATCACCCTCTGTCTTGGCATCTATCTCCCCCCCATCTCTGCTCACTCACTTGCTTATTTATTCTATTTTATATCTCAAAAGACACTCAAGACTCAAGACACACCACATAGGAATCTTGTCTCATTAACATACCATGACAAAGTCAACCCAATCCCACAGGAGATGATACCCATAGGCATCGAGGCTAGGATTTACAACACATATAGTTGAGAGCTCTAATTCAATCCTGTTTTTCACAGTGCATGATCATTCTCATGATTTCCTTTCTGGTTTTTCCACTTCTTTTAGTTGTTGACTATTTGGACTCATTAGGAAAAATTTTAAAAGGAGAACAGGGATATTCTTTATTTTATGTCACTCTGTTATTTTGCTTAGAGATGACTTGAAGGGCGAGTTTCAGGCTCCACTAGTCCGTTAAGTCTGTTTTAAAAAAATGTCCTCTATTCTGTAGGTTCTGTTTTTACTTTTTTTGGAGAAGTCTCTTGATAAGCACAAGTATTTAGTTTCTAGGAGGTCCCATTTTTTTCTGTTTTCTATTTTGCTGTTTGTACATTGTTCGGTCATATTTGGTATTCTTTTTATGTCGTGCAATAGGGCCCCTTCTGTTGTCCCTATGTTTTCTCTCATGATCTTCATACTTTCAGGTTCTATTTTCAGATCTTCTTTTCATTTTGAGTTAATTTTTGTGTATGGTGTGAAGTATGGGTTCTGTTGAATTTTTTGGCAGGTAAACTTCTAGTTTTGCCAGCACCATTTATTAAAGAGACCGTGTTCCCTATTTAATGTAGTTTGACCCTAGGCAAACATCATGGGTGGGTGGATTTACATCTGTATTCTCAGTTCTATTCCATTGGCCTATATGTCTGTTGTTGGACCAGTACCGGGCTGTTTTGACTGCTGTGACTGTATTATAGGATCTAAGATCAGGTCATATGAGGCCTCCTGCTTTGTTCTTCTTCCTCAAGAATGCTTTCCTTCTCTAGGGTCTCTTTCCTTTGCATATAAAGTTGGTGACTCATTTTTCCTTCTGGTTAAAAAATGTAATTTGGATTAGGATTGCACTATATCTATAGAGTGTTTGGGATACTATCAACATGTTCATAGTGTTAAATCTGTCAATGAGCAAGGTATGTTTTCCTATATATATTGGTTTCATATAGTAATGTTTCATAAAAGATATGTAAAGCTGTTTCATGATTGTTTGCTTCAATGGCATCATCATTATTCTCATTTCAGATCATCCCTATTTTGTTGGTGTCCAATTCCATCCTGAGTTTTCTTCTAGGCCGATGAAGCCTTCTCCTCCATACCTGGGACTACTGCTTGCAGCCACTGGGAATCTGAATAGCTATATGCAACAGGAATGCAGACAGTCCTCCAGGTAACCAGCTAATGACCTAACACTTGTACTTGCTCAGGATCTTAGGTTTCCTCATAGGATGTAATATCATTATAAGATTTTTTTTGGGGGGGCATCACTGCCTCTGGTGGTCGTGGGCACCACCCAGCACTGGTCCTGAGAGCCGCCGCTGGATTTGAACCACCAAGCCCGTAGGACGCATTCCCGCACTCAACCACTTACACCACCAGGGCTCAGTCCCAAGTTTATTTTTAAAAGTGAAAATATCACTTTGTTTCCCTCCTAATACATATGATTTTGCTATGCTTCTTTATTTAAAATTTGGTTTTGCTATGTTTCTTAATGAAAATAATTTAATCACATCTGTCAGTCACATATCGATTTTCTAAACCATGCTCACCCTGGATATTATTTCAAAAAGCACATGCTGTTTTGATAAATGAAAATGGGATTTTCTTTTGTTGACTTTGTAAGTAAGAAATATGTATGAGCAGTCTGGTTGATGGCTATTTGTTTTATGAATAGCTTGTTCATATCATTTACCCCGTTTTCTCTTTTTCTTATGGATTGATAAGCTCTCTCGACATAGAGAAATCCTTTGGTACATTACACATATTTGTTCACAGTGCTTTTGTATTTCTTTTCAGTTGTTAATGCAGTTTTATTTTCATTAAAAAGTTTTAAGTATTTGCATAGTTAGAACTGTTAACTTTTGTGGCTTCTACTGTAAGACCATGCCTCAAGTTTATTTCTACCTTAAGGTTATATGAGTAATTAATTGTTCATTTGCTTTCCTTGAGCATTTGCGTGGTTTCAATTTTAAAATTTCGATCTTCCATCTCTATGGACTTTATTTTTTGTGTTGTGTGAGAGATAGGGATCAGATGTGATAATTTCCCTCACTTAGATAGCTAGCAAATTATTTGTTTCAGAGATTTCAATTGTACTCCATTGATGACTTTTCAATTATACCTGAACCTTTACCACCCCTTTTATTATCATAGCCTCTTTCTGTACTCCTCCCATTATTATTTTAAAATAACGTCTTCAGTGGTCTTCCAGATAAACTGCCAAAGGAATTATAAAAATTGGATTCAAAGAAATGATCCCTTTGAGATTTTACCTGGCATTTCATTACTTTAAAATATTGATTTGGGAAGAATGTATAACTCTACTCCTTCTCACCCAAGAATATTGTATAGAAGAGCTTAAAGAGTAGAATGGCCCAACCAGAAGTTCGTAGACTTAAAAAAAACGAAAAAAAACCCAGGTGCCAGTGAGTCCGTTCTGATTCATACTAGCCCCTATATGTGTCCGAGTCAAGTTGTACTCCATGGGATTTTCAGTGGGTGATTTTTTTTAGAATTAAATTGCCTGGCCTTTGTTTCAGAAGTACGTATCAAGCTCATGTAGTTTTGCATAAGAAATGTAAAATCAAAGTTCCCTGGTCCTGAGCACATCGTTTTAGCAGCAGATGGGCAATTCTAAAGGGCAATTCTCCCATGTTGGATATGAGCTGCGATCCTTCTAGGCCTCTTAATACCTTTCATTATTTCAGGTTCTCCATTAGATATGTGGGAGAAACACTTGAAACCTAATAAGCATTAACTAATCTTGAAAGTCCAGTTTGGTTTATGTGGGCTACCTACCTGCCTATGGTTCCCTACCTGCCCTACTGGTTCCCATGTGGGGGCTGGTGGTCTGTGGGTCAAGCTCACAGACAAGTCCTTTAAGGGCAGGGACCACCTTCTTTACCTTTGTCTTTCTAGCCTCCTCTTGTATGCATGTGTGTGTGCACACACACAGACTCACTATCATTGGGTTAATTCTGACTCATAGTGATCCTATAAGACAGGGAACGCCAACCCTTTGGCTTGTGAGACTGTAACTCTGCAGCCAGGGCTCCCGGTACACAGTGCTTGTTTGTTACCTGTTACTGTCATGAAACTAAGTAGCAGGGCTGGAGGACTAGAGTTTGAATGACTCTTGGCATGGAGTCCCTGGCTGGTATAAACAGTTTATGTTATGTGGTTAGTTTTTTTAAATCTTATTTTCAAGATATATATTTATGTATTAATAAAGATTAGTTAACTCCACTTAAATGCTTTTAAAAATCATTTTATGGGGGTCTGATTATAACTCTTATCACAACTCATCCATCCATCCATTGTATGTCAAACCCATTTATATATTTGTTGCTCTCATCATTCTCAAAACATTTACTTTCCACTTAAGCCTTGGTATTGGCTCCTGATTTTCCTCCTCCCTCCACGCCCCCCCTTCCTCATGAACCCTGGATAATTTATAAATTGTTACTATTTTGTCATATCTTCAAGTTTATCCAGAGGTGCAGTGGAAGAAAAGCCTGATTTTGTCCCTTAAAATCATTAGCCATCAATGACCCGATAGAGTACAATTCTACTGGGGTTGAAATGACTCGATTCCTTGGCAGTTGACATGTTGCTAGGGGTGGGGTATAGAGGAGCAGGTTTCTAAACCAAGGTGATGACCATGAATCAATCTAGTGATAGTCACTAAGATTCCAGAGGAAACTTGTGTTTTAGCACCTCTTTGCCCAGTTCCAGCAGGTAGTCAGCATTGAACAAGATGCTGGTTTCAATGGCCAGGGGCTCAATGGGACCTCAGTTGGGCTGTATTTCTGTCAAATAAGATGACCGTCTACAACCCTGAGCAAATGTGACAAGGAAGATCAGCATCAAAAGAAGGTCTTCCTTTCCCAAAAATTGTCTCTGATGATGTTAAATACTGTGGTGTATGCGCAGCTGATGCCTTTAAAGGACACACTAAATCCTTGACTTTGAATAAAGGCACCTGAGCCATAACCTCTGCATTCTGCCTTGTAAGGCACATTTGTCTATTAATATCTGGGCAGTGGAAGTATTAAGATTGTTTGGGGCTCTATATCTGCTCAGCAAAGTTCCCAGCTTCTCTGTTATCTACAGAATAGTAGTTGTAATGGTCTGTCAAAGAGGCACAATGATTTTAGCGTCTTGTGTCTAGAGAGTATATTAAAATACACGCAAAAGTCTGATGAAGCATTTTGTTTCAGGGAGGCTCAGGGCCACTTGCACATTTGCTGATTCACTAGAAGGACTCAGAACGAAGATTTAGTGCAGTGACAGGGCCAGCCTACACATCTGTGTCAGTAATGGGGATGTAGAGGGAGTCAGGAGAAATCCATTTGCTTGATTCTTCCTGGGAGAGGTCACACAGAGCTCATGCTCCCTGCAGAAAAGAAAATGCAGCCACATGTGTGTGATGTTTCTGCCCAAGGAAGTCTGTTTGGAAGTCCAGAGTTTAGGGCTTTTATTGGGGGCTGGTCACATAAACTTTCTCTACCCCAAAAGCCAAACTTACTGCCACTGAGTTGATTCGAACTCATTACAACCCTGTAGGACATATTTGTATGCCCCTGTGGGTTTCTGAGACTATAACTCTTTAAGTGAATAGAAAGCCTCACCTTTCTCCAGGGAATTGGCTGGTGGTTTCGAACTGCTGATCTTGCAGTTAACAGTCACAAGTAACCTACTATGCCAGACCAGGCCATCTAAATTCCAGACCCCCCCCGCCCCGAAGGAAAGGCCCAAATCACAATTTATAAACAGCCTAGGCACAGTGAAATAACCTTATCCATTTTTCATGGAGGAAGCATGCTGAAATCAAGTTCCCACATACCCGCCAAGGGCCAGGCCTGTAAGCAGGCCCTTCTCAAGACAGTAGGCTCAGGCCACTTTGTGCATGTGTATGTGTGTGTGTGTGTGTGTGTGTGTGTAAGTCTAGTAAACCAGATCTTTTTTAGAATAAATAAATCCACTGGGATTTTTAGGCTATTAGATAAATCATCTTAATTCTTCACCAATATCTGCTCCTATGTCTAAACATGATTTGTCCCTTGCATAGAAGGCAAACACAGATTTGCCGCTATGTAGCATAATGGAACAAGACAGCCACATGTCATTCTAAGAAGCAAATTTTAGAAGTTGGTCGTAAACAAAATAGATGGAGGAGCTTGTCATGGTGAGTTCTTTGCTATTGTAGGCTAATGTCATTTCTTTAAACTCTAGACACATAGCACCTAATATCTGCCTGGAATTCCAGTTGTAAGCAACCATGGCAACGGAAGAGGGCTTGAAGCTAAATGTCACAGATTGTTATTAGCACATTAGTCTCTCTGGCGCTCCCTTAAAGCTCTTAGGTGCAATCACTTCCTACCAAGCTGAGGCACAACTTTCAGTTTTTGCGGTGCAGATGTCCATCTTGTCCCTTTGTTTGTCAAGTTTGAGTACAACTCGGGGTGTGTTTGTTCTCTGTCAAGGCACCCTGGTGACGCAGAGGTGAAGAAGTCAGCGGCTAACAGAAGAGCTGGTGGTTGGCACCCATGGGAGTAAACCAGACCCCTTGTCTTCTACTAAGCTTACGGTCTTGAAATCCCTATGGGGCCATTCTTCTCTGACCTTCAGCGTCACTGTGACTTGAGAGTAACCCAGGGACAAAGCTTTCTGCTTTCTACCAGAAAGCCAGCATTTAGATGAAGTGCAGCCAGCGGCTCACAGAGATGCACCTCTTGGTGGACACGTGTTTTGAAGGTCTCAAACAAGCAGCTTGCCAAGCTTAAGCTCCAAACTCCAACTCACTGCGTGGAGTCGATGGTGACTCAGAGAGACCTTGTGGGACAGAGTAGAACTGCCCCAGTGGGGTTTGGGGACTGAAAATGTGTTTTTTTTTCATAGTCTTGTTGAGATATATTGAGCATAGCATACAATTCAATAGTTGGGTCCTATTAAGAAGGGTTGTGCATTCATCACCACCATCCACTTTGGAATATATATTTTTTCTTCTTGTACTCTTTGCTGTTTACTCTCCACTTTGCCCAACCTCCCCTTCCAGTTCCTCAGCCTGACTTCACTGTGCAAGGTTCCTAAAGCTGCAACCCAATTCATTTCATCTCTCCTCTTTCTGAAAACGTCCCTCTCCCTCGCATCCCCTCTCTATGGGAGTGATCTGGGAATGAACACACCAATTCACCAACCAAAGACAAGAAGCTAAAAGGGACCTAGCAGCAGCGACCAAATACAGCTGAGGAACACCTCAATTGAAAAGAAAGCAGAACATAATGAAAGTCCAGGGTAAATTAAAAGTGACTCAACAATGAAGATCTAATGACAAGGCATTACATTCCCGCCCAATGACAGTCTTGCAAACCCACTTTACAATACAAGTAGGGCTGTTCCTATTCCTAGACTAGGGCCGCTGGAAATTTGAAGACTTAATCCATGTAGGGACCCTCCCAATGGAGTTTGTGTTTCCACTGTCATCCATACTGTTCTGCAAACCAGGTGTTTAGAACTGAGGTGCTGGTATCATTCCCACCTCTGGGTTTGGATTTTATTATTGATACTCTTTGACTTGCACACACTGGTATGCCTCTCCTGGGCGGACTTAAGTGACTCTACAGTTAGATGTCTGCTTGTTTTGAGGAAAGTCTTTAAGGCCCCAGATGCAATTTCTTTTTCTAAAAGCCAAGCACCATCTGATTTCTTCACCCCCTTGTCTATAGCCCCCATATCTTCAGTGATTGCCTCATGAAGCCGGGACTGCATCTGAGTCTGCAAATCCTTATTGGAATAGAAAGCCTTATTTATACCACCAAGCAGTTGGTAGTTTCAGACTCACTAGGTCATAACTCACTAGGCCAACACAGCTTTTGCCTACACTGATATTAGCTTCTTAACCCAAACCTTTTTTCCCAAACCAATCAGGTGCACAGGGAGAGGACTGAGAATCCCTACGCATATTGGAGAGATGTTACAATTCAAATCCTAGCCCCCCTCGGTGATTTGGCTTGGGTCACTGCTCTTTTTTAAAAATGATTTTATCGGGGGCTCATACAACTCTTATCACAATCCATACATCCATCCATTGAGTCAAGCACATTTGTACCCTTGTTGCCATCATCATTCTCAAAACATTTGCTTTCTACTGCTCCTCATTTTCCCTCTCCCTCCCTGGTTCCCCCTCCCTCATGAACCCCTGATAACTTATTATTATTTTGTTATATCTTACACTTTTTGATGTCTCCCATCACCCACTACCCTGCTGTCCATACCCCAGGGAGGAGGTTATATGTAGATCCTTGTAATTGGTTCCCCCTTTCTACTCCATCTTCCTTTCACCGTCCTAGTATCGCCACTCTTACCACTGGTCTTAAAGGGATCCTCTGTCCTGAATTCCCTGTTTCCAGTTATTACCTGTACAGTGTACATCCTTTGGTGTACCTGGATTTGTAAGGTAGAATTGGGATCATGATAGTGATTGGGAGGAAGTATTTTGAAACTAGAGCAAAGTTGCATGTTTCATCACTGCAATATTGCACACTGACTGACCTTGTCTTCTCCCCACAACCCTTCTATAAAGGGAAGTCCCATTATGTACAGGTGGGTTTTGGGTCCCCAATCTGTACTCTCCCTCATTTACAGTGATATAAGCTTTAGTTCTTTGATGCCTGATATCTGACCCCTTCGACACCTGGTGGTCACACAGATTGGTGTGCTTCTTTTATGTGAGCTTTGTTGCTTCTGAGCTAGATAGCAGCTTGTTTACCTTCAAGTCTTTAGGACCCCAGATGCTATATCTTCCATCCAAGTACTAACCAGGCCCTACTCTGCTTAGTTTCTGAGATCAGATGAGATTGGCTGCGTTCAGGGTGGTATGGCGGTAGATTAGATGCTATATCTTTTGATAGCTGGGTACCACCAGCTTTCTTCACCACATTTGCTTATGCACCCATTTTTCTTCAGTGAGCATGTTGAGAACGTGGACACAGTGATATATTTTTGTTCTTTCATGCCTAATCCCTGATCCCTTTGCTGATCACCACTCTTAAACCTCAGAAACTGCATCCTTGAGGTTGCTCTCCAGAGCAACTGAGATCAGGCTTTTAGACCTGTAACTGATGAAAAAAAATACAACTTTTCCATCCTTTGTTCTATTTCTAACAAAGTGAACAGGGGGAAAGGAAAAGAAAGAGGTGATTTCTTTTGCTTTCTTTTAAACCTCTTTTACTAAGCATCTTTGAAAACAATTCTCCCTGGGATGTTTGACTTTTTCTTCGGAAGGACTGTGGATCAACCACACTTCTACACAGCGCCCCTTGCTGATTCAATGAAAGCTAAAAGGGACTGTTGATTGTTCAGGCTTGGCCACAGCATTAAAGAGGGGCTGCCAAGAACAGAGGTCATAGCAGTACAAAGTGCTGTGTTTTTAATGCCCCACCTATAGCCTATAATTTGCTACAAATGCAAAATGCATTTAGTACCCAGGAAGTTTTTACTCCTACTGTGCTAGCATTTTACAGCTTCCAGGGACCTTTTGAGAAGGAAGAATATATAATGGCAACAGTGCTTGGGGGTGTGGGGGGGGAGGGAACTGAGTGCCTAGCAGCTTGTTTGAAAACATGATTTTTTCATCCGAAATGGAGTTTGATATAAAGTATTATAAGAATGTGTGCATGCTGGAAATTCTAACTATGCCATTTCAAAAATTTTACCTGTGGACGACTGTGTTCCTTAATGGTGTGAGAAATGAGACTCCCTGGGATGCATGTTTTTTCACTTTGGGGATTTTCTAGAAGCCAAGAGTGCTCAGACAAACGTGGCTATGGAGAGTCTTTGGTTTGTCCAAGGACGACATGGCGACCGTGCGCACATCTTGTAGGCAGAGCTGTGTCATCACAGAAGTGATTCCCTTGTACTGCTCTTGGTGCATTTTTGCTTCTGACTGCACACAGGAAAACTTTTTGTGAGAGTGAGAGATCAAGAGAGTTTGGGGTGGCGGCGACATATGAATACATAGGAGATATTTACTTTGATTTTAATTGTAGATAACCCAAGCACTGGAATCGAATCAATTCCAAATCACAGTGACCCTATATGACAGGGTAGAACTGCCCCTGTGGGTTTCTGAAATGGTGACGCTTTACAGGAGTAGAAAGCCATGTCCTGCTCTGCTGGCATGTTGGTAATGTGTTGAACCACGCACCACAAAGTCAGCAGTTCAGAACCACCAACCACTCGGAGGGAGAAAGATGAGCTCTTTCACTCCTGTAAAGACTTACCGTCTGCAAAACCCAACAGGGCCCTATAGGGTTCATATGATTTGAAATCGACTAGATGGCAGTGAGTTTTTTTGGTTTGGGGTTTTTGAGGGCTTCCAAACAAACCCTTTTCTAGGTGTGGTATTGAGGACCATTTTCTGGTAGTTGTGAGGCATTTATTTTTCAATCAGCCCTTCCCATAGAACTTTCTGTAACGCTGGAAATCCCTGTAACCTGCATCCCACTGAGCCACCCTTGGCTACAGGGCTCTTGAAACGGGACTAGCGCCAACAAGGGACTGAGTGGTAACTTTCAGTTTATTTTAACCGATCAAAATCTAGATCGCCACTGGGTCATGTGGCTGCCATATTGGACAGAGCCGTTTTAAACCTCTCTGCCTCCCTCCAATGTCAGGAGCTCACAGGGCTTGCTGGCTTGGGTTCACACCAGGGGAGTCGCTTTAATTCCTGTCATCTGTGGAATTGAAAAGGAGCCCTGGAGGAGGAAGTATGGGTTGGGCTGCTTTGACAAACACAGAACCAGGAAGGAATTGAGGAGTAAAGATATATCAAAATGTGGGCTCACTGTTTGTTTGTTTGTTTGTTTTAAGAGCCTGGTGCTATAAGGGCTATGCATTGAAATTTTCTACTCCCTTAAGAGTCACCATCTCAGAAAACCACAGGGGCAGTTCCACTCTGATAAACTCTCCATGAGACAAGGTTGTCAGTATCCAGTTTGCATTTTTGCTTTTTTCTCTCTTTCTTTTAACATTCTTCAGCTATTTTTTTGTTCTCCTTTTCTAACAAGAGACATGTTTGTTTTGTTCGTTTTTCCTGAAGCTATCATCTAACCAGATTTGTTTTAAGGCTATGTGGACTTATATGTTTAGCTGATATATATTTTTTCTTTTCTGCCAATTCTTCATCTTCTCTATCTATTCTAACTCTTACCTCCTTCATGGTTTTCTGTCCATGGGACAGAGAGAAAGGAGGGAAGTGACGATCCAAACCAGAAAACATGGATCACCTTTATGATTTTGTTGATCGACTGGTTACCATCAATATGTTTAGAGTAATAAATAGTTATTTTCTTACCTCTCTGTCCAGTGTTTCAGCAAATATACCTTCTCCTCTCTTAAAAAAATCCTGTTAAGGATTTTTATAGTTACAAATGACTAAAATTGTGACTGAGGTGGGGGGGTGGGATGGCAAGGCACAAGAAAACCTACTGGCAGCACTGTTTCCATAGATCAGGAGACCCTGGCTGGCCAATTTGCAGATGTTGTGGGAGTCACACAGGAGGGACCCCACACTGGATGCACGACTAGAATAAAAGCAGAATTTCATAGCTGTCTCCAAGGAAGGTGGATTTTTAAGGGAAGTCATAAAGGTGACATGTCTATCACGATGCAGATGAATTTTGAATATGACTCAAGACTATGGAGGTTACCTGAACACCTTGTTCATTTCTAATTCGAAAATATCCCAATCGTGTGCAAATTATTACTCAGAGCCTGGAATCCATGAGAGTGTGTATGTGTAATGGAAAAAAACCCTCCATGTTGATGACCCATAAATCACAATGAAGAGAGGGTCTGATATTGTCATGGCAAGATTAGAGACTCCATTACCGGTTCTTTTCCTTCTGTGCATGGCTGGGTGTCTTCTGGGTCTTGAACCAGCATGAGTGCAAGCTCCCTGTGGAGGTTTGGCAATGGGACAATGGACTTCTCCTTAATGGAGGCGCTTGGGTCGTCCTCAGAAACTAGCGCTGGACAAGCAGCATCAGGGGTTGGCAGTGACAGCCTCTGTCCTCTAGCCTTATGTTGTGCCAAAGGTAATAATTGTCATGCTCCAGATGGCATATGACAGAACTCTTGAGTAGGCAGGTGCTGTTTGATGCTGTGGACACTGGAGAACCCATTGAGATCAGGAGAATTAGGACAAGGTTATACTCAACTTCATTTCAATAACGATTTAGGTCCAAGAATACATTTAGGTCCGTGTAATTAATGCACATGGCTTCAGGAACTCTGGCTTCTATTTAAAAATATTTTTATTGGGGGCTCTTATATCTCTAATCACGATCCATACATTCATCCATTGTGTCAAGCACATTTGCATGTGTCCTGTCATCATCATTTTTTGGGGGGGGGGGCATCACTGCTCTCTGGTGGTAGGAGTAGGAGGCCCAGCCCCACTGCTGGAATTGAACCTCCGTCCCAGTGGGTCGCAGTCCCGCGCACAACCACTACGCCACCAGGGCTCAGCCCCATCATCATTTTTTCAAAGCATTTTTTTTCTACTGGAGCCCTTGATATCAGCTCCTCATTTCCCCCCCTTCCGGCCTCACCCACCTTCCCTCCTGAACCCTTGATAAGTTATAGATGATTATTTTCATATCTTACATCGTCCTCTGTCTCCCTTCACACCCTTTTCCATTGTTTGTCCCTCTGAGAGGGGGTTATGTGCTAATACTTGTGATTTATTCCTTCCTAATCCTCCTGGTATCTCTATTCTCATTTTCGGCCCTGAAGGGTTTATCTATCCTGGATTCTCTGTGTTTCAGGCTCTTGTCTGTAGCAGTGTGCATATTCTGGACTAATCCTATTTGTAAGGTAGAAGTGGTATCATGATAATGGGGGGAAGGAAGCATTGAAAGACTAGAGGAAAGTTGTGTGTTTTATCTGTGGTGTACTGCGTCCTGACTGGCTCAATTCTTCCTGGGAACCCTTCTGTGAGGGGATGTCCAATTGTCTACAGTGGGGCTTTGGGTCTCCCTGGGTTTCATTTTGACTTTCATTTGTTAGCCTAACACTTGTAGGAACACACATCTGACAAGGAATGGGGGCAGAGGCAAGAAAGTCATCCGTTTTTCCATCTTTAGTTGGCTTCAAAAGATTCTCAAGTTTCCTCTAAATACATTTAATACTTCATACATTTTTAATTTAGTATTTAATACTAAATACTTCATACATTTTTAGATATAGTCACTTCTAGATTAAGCGGAAAGGAAGCCATCAATTTTTTTCTGACAAAAGGAGGCTTTGGTGTGTGGTTGAACAAACCTCTCTGGGAGTGACTACAAAGGACCCCTATGGTGGGGAAGGTTGAGCTGTGAAACGAAGGTCCGTGGTTCAAACCTAGGAGAGAAATATGGTGTTGTCTGCTCCTGTAAAGATTGGCAGTGGGTTTGGGTTTTGGGTCATGATGAGAAGCTAATAGTCCTTAGAGAACAGAATATTTCTTAGGCTTTTTCCTGTGTTAGGGTTAATGATGGAAAGTATTTGGGATTGTGAATGGAATCATTGTCTGGTTTTGTTGTCATTGGATTTAGGGACAATTCCAGCGATGCCAGTGATGACAGCGTTTCAGGACCACAAGTAACTGAGCTGGAACAAAACTGCAACTGATATAGCAATTGGAATACGAGGGACTGCGTGAGAAGGTAACAGCAAACTTTTAAGGGTCTGTTTGGTTTGCAGAATAGCTGTCAACTTAGTGTGGAAGGAAATGTGAGGGGAGGGATGGGTTTTACAGGACCCTGTTCTCTCAGTATATCCCTGTCATTAGCAGAAGAGACTTTAAAAATGCTTGATTGGCATATGATTCACATCTCATACAATCAATCATTCAATAGTAGTAGGAAACATACAATCATCACCACAATCCATTCTAGAACATTCTCCTCTTTCTGGAACTCATTGTTATCAGCTTTCCATTTGCCCCCACCCTCACCCCAACCTCCCCTAGTAGGAGAGAATTGATGACCCCTGTAGTTCAGCCTTGGATGTTGAGTTGGCATGTGGAAAAACGGAATGTACTGGAGCCAGGAATAAACATCTAAGGAGAGCCCTAGAGGCATTGTGGGTTAGTCATTGCCTGTTAACCACAAAGTCAGCAGCTCAAGCCCACCAACCACCTGGAAGGAGAAAGATGAGGCTTTCTACTCCTGTAATGAATTACACAGGAGTCCTGATGGAGTGCTAGATTGGGCTGCTAACCATGTGGCCAGCAGTTCTAAACCACCAGGAGAGAGATGAGGCATTCTACTCCTGTAAAAGGCGGCAGTCTCACAAACCCACAGGGCGCAGTTCTACCCTGTTCCACAGAGCTACCACAAGTCAGAAGTGACTCAATGGCAGTGACTTTTAAAGCAAAAACTGTATCCTCAGAGCCTGCTGTGGTAGATTTATTACAGTCTAAGTCAGAGATTCGCACGTTTTTTTTTTTTGTAAAGGGGCAGACAATAACTAGCTTAGACATTGCGTGTAAGGTGGTCTCTGTTGCAACCACTCCACTCTCCCGTAGCTGCCACAGTCAGAACTTAGAAGAGTGGGCGTGCCTGTGTGCCAATACAACTTTATTTCCAGAAAGAGTTTGCTGCTCCCCTGGTCTAAGGCACTCTTGGAAAAGAAGAGTCCCTTGGATTTGTAGAAGATAAAATAATATTTGATTTATTTGATAGGAATCTGGTTGGTTGGTAAAGGCAGACTATTTCTATACCCCCACTTTCACCCGCCAGTTCTCATTTGCTTCAGGGGAGAGGAAAGCAGGTTGGACAACTTTGTTTTATTGATGGTCAGAGATAGGCAGTGTCTGGAATCACCCTAGATTGTGGCAGGCCTTGAATTGGATGAACTTCTCCACAGGGGAGCCCAATATGTAGAGTATGGGATGTCTTCGGATTATTCTCAGTGGTGCAAATGCTGTCATCGAGTTGCTTCTGACTCATGGTGTCCCTATAGGATAGACTAGAACTGCCCCTAACTCTCTCACGGGTATAGAAAGCCTCATTCTCCTCCTGAGGAGCGGCTGGTAGTTCAAATTGCTGGCCTTGTGATTAGCCATCCAATGAGTAGGTGTTAGGTTTCTGGAGTGGGATATACCTCGGTTCTTGCTACATGGCGCTGAAAGAATTCATGTTGCAGAAGCGCATTTGTAATCCAAATGTGTTCTTATAAAAGTGCAGGAAAAGTTTTAGGTTTCACAGTCTCCAAAGGGTACACACTATTTCTGGAAAGCATGCCAAGCTTCAAGGAGGATGTGCTGGGGGTCCCAACTGGGCACGGAAACCCATGTGGAAAGAACACTGGAACAGGAGCGGGAAACCCACACCTATGGAACTGGAGAACTCCCTGGGGACCAAGAGGCCAAGAACATGTGGGTCTTGGCCCATATCGGACCCGGAGGGGACACACAGATATGTATGTGCTCACAAGTGGGAGAGAGATCCCCACCCCCCGCCTGCATCTGAACAGGAGCAGGGTAAAACAAGAGATTTGACCTTCCTGCCGCTGGGGTGTTTCATGTCTCTGACTGGAGAGTTATTGTTTGACCCCACTGACTGACTTTAAACCCACTGGTATGGTGTACCTAAGGTGGATGTGCCCAAGTTATTGGTTTTACCTGGGCCTAAGTGGCTAAATCTGCCCACGTCCAGTTTAGATCTTTTCCACCTGTGTCTAATTGGCATGCCTGATCTCTTTCCAACTACTGTATTGTGTGACTCTTTGCAGACACTGGAGAGGCAACCCCCACTGGTCCCTAATCTATCAATCTATTCTAACGAGATTATGCAGCCCTGGTTTCTTAAAAGGAAAATTAATGACCGCTCCTCCCAAATTTGATATAGATTGACTCCTCTCATGACTCAAATGTAGATTCTTCATGGGTCTCTGCAACATTTGGTGACATAGCAAAGGAAGTTGCATTCAACTGCCACTTCCTCAAACTCACTGCCTTGGAGTTGATTTCGACTCGTAGTGATCCTACAGGACAGAGTAGAACTGCCCAGGTGGGTGTCTGAGACTGTAACTCTTTATGGGAGTAGAAAGCCTGATCTTTCTCCTGATGAGGGCCAGGTGGTTTTGAATTTCTGACCTTGAGGTTATAGAAGCCCAGCGGTAACTACTATGCCATCATGCCTCCTTGTTCATGTTCACCAGGAGATCTGTGGTGTTACATACAATTAGCATCACATACAGAGAGAAAGTTAGGGGCCAACCAAAATGGTGCAAGAGGTTAGTTGGAGATAGGTCCAAGACTTGTGTGCTTCTGTTCTGAAGATTGACAATACTTATATGCTTTGTCTTTCTTGTCTTTTTTTAAGCTTCTGAGATACTTGAAAGACTTATCTGAAGAGATCACCACACTATTTTTCAACAAACATGGATTACAAGTCTCAAAAGAAATAATCAAACCTTCTTGCAGGAATAAGACCGAATGGAACCATTTTCTTTTCCCTCCAAGGTGATCTCAGTCATCTCAAATTCTACTCACTGATTAAATGTCTCCCAACAATATCCTGGGGGAGAATGTGTGGTGTCTTTTGTTCAGAGTATGGTGATAACGGGATGGTGAGCAAGGTTCTTTGGGAGTTGAACCTTCGTGCTGGGCCTTGAGTGCTGTGAGTAACTTTGAGTCCAAAATCAGTCATTCTGTTGCTTGAGACTCAACTGCAGATCAGTGTGCAGCCCAAATTCATTATACTTCCTCACCTTGTTTATACCCGTATCCAGCTAGAATCATATCCAACAGGCACCTGCCAGGGACATGGCAAGTAAGACCTGTGCCTCAAAATGTAAGGACCACCCCAGAAGTCAAGAATCAAGATCAATCCCACACATGCACAACTGTTAAAAAAATCTTTCTTAAAGAATCATTCACAGAGAGTAGGGTTCTCCATTTTCATTGGGCATTGCAATGATTTCTTCTCCCTCCCCTGTTCCATCACCAATGTGTTGTCTCCATGGAGTTACTGTTTTTCCAGGTATTTCCTATATGTGATGGACTTATAAGACTATAAGTCCATTTGTGATGGACTGATTTCCATTTTCAAGATTAATTCATAGTATAGCACGCATGAGATCTTTGTTTCTCTTTATGGATGTGTACTTGTCTGTGTAAGACACTGCATTTTGGTGATCTGTTCATCTCTTGGTGGACCTTTAGCTGATCCCCACATTTTCGATCTTGTGAATAATGCTTCAGTGGACTTTGCTGTCTACGTGTCCTTTGGAGTCGCTCTTGTGGATGATTTTTGATCTCTATCTAGGAGAGGAATTGCTGGACCATGTAGTAAATTCTGTGCTTTATTTTTAAGTAATTGCCAAACTATTTTCCACAGTGGCTGTGTCATTTTGTCTTTCTGAGAACAATGTTCAAGGGGACTTAAAAAAATCTGTAGAAAAATGTCATTATCTTTTGATTCCATTTTACCATGACTTTTTCATGAAACTACGCTGGGTGGAATGGAGCTTTTGTAGTACATATTTTTCCCCGCTAAGCAAGCATTGTGCAATTTGAGTTAGTGGACCTAGTGGAGTCTCCTGAAGAAGATACTCTGGTCACAGTGAAATTTTTCATAAAAGTAGTTTTGCTCAAACCTCGTTTTTTTTTTTTATGAGTAGCGTGTAACTGTGAAATTTTGTTTCCTGCTTTGAAAAAATACTACAGAAACTTCTGTGATGTTGAACACAGTTTACAAAGACCGCTGTGGGAAAAACTCAAGTGTACAAATGGTTCTCTCATTAAAAAAAATGTCAGATGTTGATTGTTGACAAACCTTGTTCTGGATGTCTGTGTCAACTTCTTGAATGGACAAAAGTGTTGACTTATAATTGGATTTACCAGGTGAGATTTAATAAAGCTTTCTATTTGGAAGTTCTGTGAATGTTGTATAACTGTGACAAAAACGAGTCTGATTTGTGGTAGAAGGACTGGTTTTGCCACCACAACAATGCACCTGCTCACGTAGCCATCTCAGTGTGCCAATTTTTGGTAAAAAGCAACAAGCCTCTCTTGCCCCATGCACCTGACTCACCTGACCTTGCTCCGTGTGACTTCTTATTTGTTGCTACAAATGAAGAGGGGCATGAAAGAACACTGATTTGATGATGTAGCAAGGGTGAAGAAAAAATGTTTCCAAGAATGGAGACAGATTTGACAAATTTATTAAGTGTAATGGAGAGTGAAATTGAAGGGGATGACATTGTTATATAAAAAAATTAAATAACATTGGGAAAAGAATCCAGTTTGGGGGGAATAAATATTGTGTTAGTTTGGGTAGACTAGAGAAACAAATTCATAAACATGTACTTGTATATAAGGGAAAGTTTTATATACAAGAGGAATGGAACGTTGAGAAAGCATCTTACCCCAGTCCAATCCAAGCCCACAAGTCTGATATTAGCCCATATGTCTGATACCAACCTATAAAGTCTTCTTCAGATTCACTAGGCATGTGCAATAATGCCAAGACAAACACCAGCCAGTGGGTGCAGAGTCTTGTGTGTTCATGGTGGTAGAAGCATCTCAGCACTGGTAGGGGCCTCTATGTGGCTTTTCCAGATTGAGAGGTCTGGTTCCATCAGGGTAAAGTCATGTAGCTTCTCCTCTGGGAAGCTTCACGGGGAGCCTGCTTTGTGTCTTGTCAGTTGCGATGGTCTCCCAAG
The DNA here is from genome assembly GCA_004026705.1 of Nesogale talazaci. Taxonomy (NCBI): domain Eukaryota; kingdom Metazoa; phylum Chordata; class Mammalia; order Afrosoricida; family Tenrecidae; genus Nesogale; species Nesogale talazaci. The sequence goes on from PVJH01010865.1 coordinate 56,373, forward strand.
GACTGAGTCTTGTGTCTTGTCAGTAGAGTGTCTCCAAGGGGGAAAATGCCTCGAGATTTCCCAGAATTCTCAGGAGAGAGCCATTGGCTATCTCTAGATTGACAGTCTAGACTCCACACCTACACTCCCAATCCTGAAATTGATCCTGACATGATTATGTGACTGCCACAATACACACACACATATGTGTGTGTGTTTTGAGATGAAATTCATGTAAGAGAAAATTAGCCATTTTAAATTGAATAATTCAGTGACAGTATATTCACAACATTGGTCAAACAACACCTCTACCCTTTTCCATGTTTTTACCACCCCTAAAAGAGATATCTTCCCCATACATTTAAAAGCAAGGGTGTTACTTTGAGGACTAAAGTGCACCTGACCCAAGCCATGGTATCGTCCCTTTTTACTGGTTGATAGGCATTTAATTAATATATACAATTCAATAGTTCAATCACATCAAGAGACCTTGTGGAATAATCATTACATTTGGTTTTAGAACATTTTCTTCATTTCACGGCATGGTATTCTCCATGTGAAAGCTGGGCACTGAATAAGGAAGACTGAGGAAGCATCAATGCCTTTGAATTATGGTGCTGGAGAAGAAGGTTGAACATGGACTGTTAAAGAGACAGAGTGCTCCTTAGAAGCCAGGATGGAGTGACCTCACCTTACATCCTTTGGACATGTTGTCTGGAGAGACCAGTCTCATGTTTGGTAAAGTGGAAGGGCAGTGAGAAAGAGGGAGACCCTTAAAGAGAAGGCTTGACACAGTGGCTGCATCAATGGGCTCAAGCATAGAAGCAGTTCTGAGTACCACTGTTGCGTATAACATCGTTCTGTTGTGTACAGCATCACTATGGGTAGGAACCCGCTCACTGACACCTAACAACAATCACCCCGCACCCCATTCTCCCTTCCTCTCAGCCCCTGGTAACCACCCATCTGTTTTCCATTTCTATGGATTTATCCATTCTGTATCTTCCGTCATCTTTCACTCTAAGCTCATCCATGGTGTGGTCTGTACAAAGACTCCACTCCCTTTTATGACCGAATAAAGTGCTATTTGTGTGGATGGACCCCAACTGCTGATCCGCCCATCTGTCGATGGACATTTGAGTGGTTTCTAGCCTACCTGTGCAGGTACAGTATGTTTTTGAGTCTTTGTGTTTATCCCTTTTGGTTAGATATGTGGTAGTAGTAGTGCTGGATTATATTATAATGCCATGCTTAACTTTTAGAGGAAAAAGCAATAGAAATCCTTGTCTTAATTTCATAGGAGCACTACAAGTGGCCAATTCAAAACACACAAAAAATAGAAATCAATGTGCTCATAGTTCAGGAGGCTAAAATTCTGAATTCAGGCCACAGACTTGAGAAGAAGGCACTCTGTTCTGGGGAGAGATCCTTGTCTCAGCTTGCTGGTATTCCTTGGCGAGCTCCCTGTGTGTGCATCCCCCTGTGTACTTGCTTGTTCTGTACCCCAAACTCAGTTCACTGCCATCCCGTTGGTTCCGACTCATGGTGACCCTATAGCACGGGGTAGAATTGCCCCTGTGGGTTTCAGAGACTGTCACTCTTTCTGCTCCGTAGCAGAGAGCTTCATCTTTCTCCATTGGAGTGGCTGGTGATTTCAAACTGCTGACCTTGGGATTGACAGCCTAGCACCGCTAATCACTACCTAATTGTCCTTTTTTATGTCTTAAGGGGATTGATTTAAGGCACACCCAACACTAATATGACCTCACCAGGAATGGATTCCTAAAAGGGGTGACATTCACCAGTAGTGATTGTTGTGAGGTACTGGGAGTGGTGAGAAGCATCAATTTTCTACTCAGATCGATCCCCTGTGACAGAATAGAACTGCCCATAGGGTTTCTGGGGCTCTGTTCTTTATACGAGCAGGGTGCTAGACCTGGGTTTGAAATGCCCATCTTTTGGTTAAGAGTCTGTGCTAGTGTGCGTAGACTAGAGAAACAAATTCGTAGAGACACTCCTGTGTGTATAAGAAAACAAATTATATTAACAGTAATTGTGCATTAGGAAAACATCCCAGTCCGGATCAAGTCCACAAGTCCAATATTAGCCCATATGTACGATACCAATCTATAAATTACTCTTCAGATGCAATGATGCCAAATGCAGGAAGATCACAGGCCAGTGGGTGGAAAGTCTTGTGGATCCAGTGGGGGGTGGAAGCATCTTCATGTGACTCCTCCAGTTCTAGGGCTCTGGTTGCCATCAGCAAAGCTCCATGTAATGTGTCTTTTCAGCAGAGAGTTTCTCAGGGAGTGCACATGTGTCCCACCTCCAGCAAGCTATTCATCTCCTTTGCGCCTCCAAATAAGGTCATTAAGCCAACACCCGAGCAACAGGCTAGACTCCATTCCTTCCTCAAGGTGACAGATTATGTAACTGCCTCGCAGTCAAATGTTTCAACATTGAACCCCCAGAACTCCTCTTCCACTGGTAGTGGGTTTAGAAGTGATAGCACATATTTTGGGGTCGAATATAATTCTATCCATCGCCATTAAAATGCAGTATTTAAAAAGGATAAAAATGCAAGCAAGTCAAAATGAAGCAAACCTCAAAAATTGACATAATGAAGGCTCTATCACCTCCCCCAGTCCTGGCCCCCTCTCTTAGCCCATGTGCTTGTTAATACTCATTTGAGCAATGTTACCTACTCAGTTAAATTTTGTTCGTGGGTAGTGGGCTTTGCCCTTTAAATGGTTCTCTAGTGTGATAAGGTGTTAAACAATTATAAGAAAGTGCATTTAGCAGGCACATGCAGGAATGAAATGGAAAATTCTGGTAAACAAATATTAAAGAGCTTTGGGGTTCCACTTGAGCAAATTACAGCTCACAGATCAAAGGAGGCTCCCAGTGAAAAGATCCCGGGAGGGGAGGGAGGTTAAAAGCTGGAATAGGCTGCCCAGGGCGAGGGACCACAAACACAGAGGGGGTACTTTAAAATTAAAAAGGGATCATTTGACTTAAATGGAAGTTTTCCATTTTAACTCTCCGACTTGCTAAAGTCACTTCCAGCCAAGTACTGTTGCTTATGCTGTGGGCTGATGATGGATGTAAACAGGGCCCCCAAGGAAGGCACTTAAGAAATGTGAAAAAAACCTCTCTGGTGCTACCTCACAGTTCCTTTCACAGACTTCCCTTGAATTTAGAAGGTAGGCTGCTAATGGTATGGCCTCTTAAAGGCTGCTGGGGCAATGTAGTTCGAACATGTGAAAACTTATTTATAAGTCCCTTCACTTAACAAAGGAGTCCTGGCAGGAACCAGGGCTTGGGCCAGCTGCTGAGGCTCAGTTGGTGAGTAGACTTCCTGCTCAGACCTGATTGCCCAGTGGGGAAGCAAGATTTGAAATAAACTGATGGATGCATTTGAGTGGTAGTGCTGACAATGAATGTTGACTGTACCAGGGACTGCCAGATGATCAAACCAATAGCTGTCTTGGGAGATGTCAGGCAGAACTGGTGCTATCTCTAGGGTTGGTGCCACACTGTGGAAACTTGTGGTATCGTGCTTCTCTGCCCCACCCCCGCCCCCAAGGCCATCTGCCAGACCAGACTATACAGAATCCTTACCCACTGCCACTGAGTCCATTTGAATGCATGCGATCCTTCACAGGAGCAGGAAAGCCTCATCTTTCTACCAAGGAACAGCTAGTGGGTTTGAACTGTCAGCCTCCTGGTCAGCAATCCAATGCTTATCCAAAGTGCCACCACTTTGGATGGAATCCTTTGTAATGTTAACTATCAATTTTTATCACAGAATAATGTCATGAATCTAGTTATAAATGACTTAAATGTAAGATTCTTTTTGGTACATGCCACTGAGTCAGTTCCAAGTCATAGCAACTGTATGTCCAACAGAACAACACACTGCCTGGTCCTGTGTCATCCTCGCATCATGCTTTGATTGAGCCCATTGCTGTAGCCACCTTGTCAGTGTAGGACCTTCCTCAGTTTCGCTGCCTCTTGACTTGACCAAACATACTACCTTTCTCCAGGGACTAGTCTCTCCAGATAATCTCCCCAAATATGTGAGATGAAGTATCACCATTCTTGCCTCTATGGAGCAATCTGGCTGAAGTCTGACCACCTTTAGTTTCCTGGGGGCATACCTCTATTATACATATATTGGGATGTTCTGGCAAAGTTCACTCTTCTTGTTCTGTATTTGATACTTGGCTCAACTTCATCTGACCTCTGGTTCTTGGGATTTGAGCCAACAATCTATTATCTGACCGGATTCATCAGCTTCTACCACCTTGTGAGCCAGCAGCCTGTGGTCTGACTTGCAGATTCAGTTTTGTCATCCCCTGAGACCATATGCATGAGGAGAACCCTTCAGACCCACACCCAACACATGGATTAGAGACTGTCTTCCACAACTGCAGGATCCCTAGACTATGTACTAAATTTAAAACCAACTTCCAATGACCATTCAACTTTACTTCTAAATGAAGAAGGACATTATGTAAAAATGCCACTAAAAAGATTTTCTGCTGCACTATTATGGTTTGCCTTTGTTAACTGGCACCTCTGATTGGGTCATAAACATGAGGAACATAATATGAGCCTGTGACAAACTTCCTAGGCTGCCATTATTCTGTTTTAGATTCTGACTAACGTATAATTATTTATTACCAAAACCACAAATAGAGAATGCAGAAAAGCTGTGGAAAGAGGGTCTAGGGCAATTTACAAATTGAATTAAATTCTCAGCTACATAGCATGACTGCATTTCCTACTGTTCACTCAATGGCGGCAAGTCCCATTACAGTTATTATAAAATCCCTTCATAAAGCCTGCCACAATTCCACATATCTACCCAGGTTATGATTTGTTTCGAGTAAATAATTCTTTTTAAGAAATATTTTTGTGTTATTGCTGAAAATATACATAGAGCATACATCGATTCAACAATTTCAACTTGTACAATTCAGTGGCTTTGAGTCAGACAACCATATTCTCCTTCTTTTCCTGAATTGTCCCTCCTTCAATAACATAAACTCCTTGCCCTCTATCTCTCCTGTCATCTTTCACATTCTGGTCAATTTGAATCCCTATGTTGATCGGGGCTGTTGAGTCAGTTCTGACTTAGAGCAGATTTGTAGTCGTTGCTATGTTTTAGCTCATTTCTGCAGCCACTGTGCCAATCCAGCTTATCAAGGATCTCCCTTTCTTTCTCTGTGTATCCGCATTGCTAAGCGTGAAGACTTTCTCCAGGGCTTGGCATCTTTTGAGAATATGTCTAAACTATGCACAGATAATTTTAGAAGTGTGCAGTGCTCATGGAAGGCATTCTTTATTAGATAAGCTCAACTAATGTTGGGTTCAAAAAAGTCATCGTACAAAGGAGAGCTTTGGCTTAAGGTTTAATGTCTGAAGGCAATCTCAGGGCACTAGTTCCGGAGGTTCACCCAGCTTCCATGGTTGCAAGAAGTCTAAATACCATGAGAATTTGTTTCCCTGGAATAAATCTTTCTTAATTGTGTTCACATGTGTGTGCAGCTTCTCTCAGTAACATAGAAACCCTGCCATGCATGCCACCGCTTCTCCAGAAAGATGCACTGACCTCTTCCTGTTCCTTAGTAAAGGCCTCTTCAAAGACTCTGGGGCATCTGTGTCTGACTCTCTCCTGACTTGCCTCTAATAGAAGACTGCGGTTTCTGAACACAGGCTCTGTCACCTTTGTATCCCCATTGTCTATCCTTCTGGCCAAGGTGACGCAGGAAAAAGAAAAATGTGGATGAGTTGAATTATCCATGTATCTCAAAAATTTCTTGATTAAAAAGTCTTATTTTTTTATTAGCTGATCAGCAGCAGTTTCCATTGAAGCTTGCCAGGGGGCCTCTCGTTGTTTGCTAAATGATGCTTAGATCAAAAATAGAAAACTACAACACGGTGGCAATTACGAGATTGTTGCTGTCAATGTTTATTCTCTTTTGAGTGCAGAAAATAATCATTATTTGCAAATATTCTTCAGGGAAATCTGAAATGATTTGTGGAGAAACTTCTCCCACAATGGTTCCAGGTAGAGCATTGGAGACGGTTGAGCAGCAAAGCCAACCAACTCACTTTTCCCTCTCATGGATCTTGCTATTCAGTATTTGGGGAGCTCTAAGGGAGGAAAAAGTTAGAGCTTTATCAAAAGTTAGAGACTGGGGTTACCTTTGAAGCTACTAGAAGAGGCCACTTAAAAGATAGATTACCAAACACACCCAGGAACAGGCCTCAAAGATCACTGCACTTTCCTGGTGACACCCTAAAGATAAAAATATTCATAGTCCAATGCGAGACAATGTTCTGCTACAGTCCATTAGGTCGATGCATTTGGACAGTGGTGCTGGTGAAGAGGATTGAAAATCCCATAGACTGCCAAGAGAACAAACAAATCTGTCTTGGAAGAAGTACAGCCAGAAGAGTCCTTAAAAACAAGGATGAGGAGACTTCATGTCATGTACTTTGGACATTTTATCAGGAGAGATGAGTCCCTGGAAAAGGGCGTCATGTTTGGTAAAGTAGAGGGACAGTGAAAAAGAGGAAAATCCTCAAGATGGATTGACACAATGGCTGCAACAATGGGCTCAAACGTAAGAGTAATGGGAGGATGGCTCAGGGATGGGTAGTGTTTCACTCTGTTGCATGTAGAGTCTGTGAGTCAGAACTGACCTAACAACAACAACAACAACAACAACAACAACACAAGAGGCTTTAAAGTTTCTCTACTTGTGCTCTGTGAATTCTATCCTGGAGCAAGTGGTGGATCTGCATGTCCCCTGTACAGAGTCTACAGCACAGATGTCCACTCTTGATCATTTGGAATATGACAGTGTTTCGTTCTGTTCTACAGGGCGTTGCTATGACTTGGTACAGACTCAGTGGCACCCACCACCACCACTCCCAATCCTGCTGCATTAATATAATGGACAACTCACTCTAAAAGGGGTCTATAACCATAGCCATAGAGACTAGCATTTGCAATTCATCACAAAGTGGAGGATGATAGCTACCAAAAGCAACCAAAAAGAACCTCAATGCCATCCAGTCAATTCTGACTCATAGCTGCCCCATAGGGCAGAGAAGAACTGCCCCTGTGAGTTTCTGATACTGTTACTTTTTATGGGGATCAAAAGCCTTTTCATTCTCCTGTAGAATGGCTGGTGGTTTCACATTGCTGACCTTGTGGTTATGAGCTGAACGTGTAACCACTATGCCACCAGGGCTCCTTGGGAAGACTATCCTTAGAGCAGTCAGGAAGGCCACTGCTCTGCCTCAAGGTCTCTGCTGTCACCATGACTCCTTCATGACGTCTGCTGCTGCTTCTCCACACAAGGATCCCAGAGAAGCATGGCTCCTTCTGCCGGTCATGGGAGGTTTTTCACCCTTTCTTCTGAGATGACTTACTTCACACTCAGAGGAATGGTAAAACTGACCCATCCTCTTCTTAAAGTTTTCTACATCTGATTTGCACTCTCCCACTCAGTCAAGACCCCAAATCCTTGCAACTGGACCAATAGAAGACCTCATGATAAACAGAGGAAAGGTTGAAGTTGTCAAGGATCCTTAATAAGATGGCTTGATCAAGTGGCTCCAATAGTGGACTCCAACATAACAACAAGTCTTTGGATGGCCCAGGCATGGGCAGTGTTTCATTCTGTTGTGCAATAGAGTCACGGTGAGTCAGAACCAACGTGAGGACACTTGATAGAAACCCGGTCGTTGGGGGAAGGTACAAAAGACTATGGATAGAAGCTACCAAGGAATTTCACTTCATCACAAACAGGTAGGAGCACCAGTTCCTTAGTCATATATGATATTGAGAAAACAGAATTAAACTGGGCCTTTATAGTTTTACAACTTTTGAAGATGGTGAATTGGGCAAAGGTTTAAAGAGCAAGTCCATTGCCCATTCAAGAATTCCTACACATTTTGTGCTATGTTATTGATTGCACTGACCTGGGAATTTTTATTGAGCATTTAGACTCGATCATCTGCAGGCTAAATTAATGTATACATGCCTCTCTATAGACACACACAATAAATAGAAATGTATGTATATGTATACATATATATGAAACAGACATTTGTGCTTTTGAATGATCAGATTGGCAAGAAGAAAAAGGAAACAAAGTCCAAATTGTGAAAAATATCTATAATATTCAGCAAAAATATGCTAACTCAAAGTAGGTACAAAATTAAGCCACTTATATTTGTATGAAACAAAGAGGGCTGGTCTAGAAGAAAATTCCATTAGTGCTTACCTGCTGCAAAAGACTGTTTGAAAGGATTACAAGGCAATGATGTCACATTGAAAACTAAGGTGTTTCTGATCCCAAGCCCTGGTATTTCAATGGACTCATCTGAAATTAGATGTGCAGGCTGCACAATGAATAAGGAAGGCCTCAGGAGAGTGGACACATTTGAATTATGGTGCTGGCCCAGAATACTGAAAGGAGCATGGACTGTCTGAAGATCAAACCAATCTGTCTTGGAAGAAGGACAATGGGCATGCTATTTAGAAGCCAGGTTGGCAAGATTTTTTTCTCCCATCCTTCAGATACGTTATCAGGACTGACCAGTTCCTGGAAAAGGGCATCAAGTGAAGGTTCAAAAAAAAGGAGAAAGCCCCTGACTGAGCTGATGTGTTAGTCCGGGTAGACTAGAGAAACAAATTTCATAGACATGTATATGGATATACGAAAAAGGTTTATGCACAAGAGAAAGAGGACATTGACAAAACATCCCAGCCCAGTCCAGTTCAAAGCCATAAGTCCGATATTAACCCATATGTCCGAAATCAGTCTATAAAGTCTCATTCCAACTCACGAAATCACAGGTCAGTGGGTGCAGAATCCCGGTGCTGGCAGGGGTCTCCGCATGGCTCCCCGCTTCCAGGGCTCAGGGTCCATCAACAGCATCCTGTGATGGCAGAAGCAATTCATCACTGGCAGAGGTCTCCAGCTTCAGCAGTCTGGCTCCATCAGGGTAAGGCCGTGTGGTCTCTCCTCTGGCTCCTCCAGCTTCTCAGACGCTGCCATCTTGTCTTTTCTGTGATTCATCGTCTCTGAGACTAACTCCCAACAACTGGGGAGATAGCTTCTCATCTTCACGAGGGAAATATCACGAGACTTCCCAAGCATATCAGGAGAAAGCCATGCCCACACAGAGGCCTCCTTGGCTACTCAATGGCTATCTCCAGATTAACAGGCTAGACTCACTCCTACATCTCAATCATGAAATTAACATAAGCACATGGTCACCACAGCTGGTTATTAGCATAGTGACTGCCACAATGGGCACACCCAGAGCTACACTTGTGGGGCTGGTCCTGCATGGGGCTGGGTGGAAAAGGGGTGCTTTGTCTATACGGATAGGAAGGACAACGAGATTAGTGCCAACGAGGTTAGTGCTTCTATTTGCGTGGTAAGATTAAGTGTTATTTCCCCATTTTGTGTTTCTATTCAAACCTTTACCATGACCCCTCCCTCCTTTTTGTTAACAAAACCATGAGTTATGATAATATGGTTAGCTTTCTTTCTTCGGTTCTTCTCAACGCTGAATGAATTCACGTGGCAGGAGCACTTTTGTAAACCCAAGTAATTTTTTATGAGTAAAAATCAAGTTTTGGGTACTACAGTCTCAGAGAGTACACGCTATCCCTGGAAAGCATGCCAGGCCACATGGCAAGGGACAATGCAAGAGGTCGTGGCTGGAAATGGCTGCTTCAGGGGAGCACATAAAAACCATGCGGAAAAAGAAGTACCAGAACCAGTACAAGAAAAAGTGGTGCCCTGAGCGGACACTTGTGTGATTGTGCACCTGGGAGAGATCCTGCCCTCTCTGACCTGCAAGAGCGCGCCAACCTGCTCTCAGTCTGTATTTTTATCTCCTCCAAATGGGTGGAGGAGGGGACAGGGTTGAGACTATTGACTGTACTTCTTTGCTGAGTTTAGGAGCACATGTGACTAAATGTTGGGTGGGAGGGAGGTGGCGGTGGGGGGAGGAGTGCTAGTCTGTGTGTCCAGGTTGACCTTCACCTGCTCCTCAATGACCTTGGCCTCCATATGGCCAGCTTTGGATTATTAATATTAGGTAGTTAGATTTAGGGACAGATCATCTCCCCAAGCCACCCAGAGAGGAGTTGGAAAGAAATCAGGCAGCCTTTGGGAAGACCCAAACTGAGCATGCACAGACCAGGATGGAACCCCTCCAACTCCAGGCCCAGGTAAAACCAATACCATGGGCACACCCACCTTAGGTACATTCCACAGGTGGACATAACGCAGCCAATAAGGCCTACCAATACCTTCCAGGATGCCTCTGCAGTCAGTGGTGTGAGGTACCCCATTTCCCAGAAGGCCAGCTCTATTTAGGGCTAGTGGCAGATCGAAGGATGGGGGCACATGCCAAGGACCCCTCAGGGCTTTCTCTAGGTCTACTTGGGGCCCACATGTGTGGGTGTTCTTTTTGGGGTGTTTTTTAAGCCCAGGCATGAACCCCAGAGAGGCTTCCACCCAGCTGGACATATTTTTGAGACTGTGAAACTTGAAACTGTTGCTCGCTTTCATGAAGACTCACTTGAATGACAAACTATGCAGTCGCAGTGTGAATTCTTTCAGGGTTTGAAGCACAGAACCGAGGGCTAAACCACTCTGGAAACCTAACATTCCCATAAGTGTCTACCGTGTGCTGGATTTCATTAAAACTCCTTTGTTGCGTCTCACCCAGCTAATTTTTGTTTAGCATGTAGGCCTTCGGTGAAGACAGTCCTCTCTATCCCTAATCTCCCTGCCTTTCAAAATGACAGCGATGTCAATCGAGAATTTGAGAAGTTGTCTTTAAGTACTTTTTAACATGGGAAATCTCGCACATGATTAAAAAATATGACCCTGCAAGGAGCTTCTGATTGGTGACAATCTACTCAGAGCCTCTCTCATTTATTCCCATACCAGAGGTTCTCAAACTTGGGCTGCATTGAACTCACCTGGAGGGCTTGTCGAAAGGCAGATGGCTGGCTCCAGAGTCAGTGTCAGAGTCCATAGGTCCCTGCAGACTCCAAGTGAGTTTCTGAGACTGTTACTCTTTAGGGGAGTAGGCAGCTCCGTCTTTCTCTCTTGGTGGGTTTCCAACTGCTGACCTTTGGAATCACAGCTCAACGTGTAACTGCTAAGCCTTCAGGGCACCTAAGATCAGGGCCTGAGAATTGGCATCTCTCATGAGTTCTCTTGTGAGACTATTTTCGTGAGTGTTGTATGGAGACCATCCTCTGAGAACTCCTGACCCAGCTCTCCTTTCCCCCACTTCTCCCTCTCGTTAAGTTGTTTTGGGTAGTTGTCACAGCGTCACCTCCATTCACGGCCACCTCACTCACAACAGAACCAAACCCTGCCCTGGCCCGTGACACTCCCTTGGTCAGTTAAGGATGAGGCCATCCATTGTTTGACTTTGGTATTGAACCTGTGCATCACAGCCTCATGCAAGCCTCCACGGACAGTCCCGTGGTGACTGTGCATGAGGTGCCTTGGTGAGAAATTGAATGCAAGGCTCCCGCGTGGAAGGTAAAACTAGTACCACGGATTCAACACTACCCTGTTGTTGTCAGGGGTTTGTCAAGTTGATTCTGATACACAGGGTTTCCTAAGGGCTTTTCTGATGCAGAGGCACTGGGTGGATTTGCATCAACAACTTCTCAAGTAGCCAACAAGTGATTAGCTGTTGTACCACTGGGGCTCCTAACACAGCCCTGCTGTCATTGTCAGCATATCATCGAGAGAGTTCAGACTCATGGTGACCCCGTATATGACAGAACGAAACACATTGCTATCCTTGAGGCCAGGGTTGCCACCACTGTGTCAGTCCATCTCCTAGAGCAGTGGTTCTCGACCTTCCTCACGCTGTGACCCTTTCGTACAGTTCCTCACAGTTTGGTGACCCCCAAGTATAATATGATTTCTGTTGCTGCTTCAGAACTGTCATTTTGCTACTGTGATGAATCAGACAACCCCTGTGGAAAGGTCATTTGACCTCCAGAGGGGTCGTGACCCACAGGTTTAGAGGGTCTTCCTCCCCCTGTCCCTTCCACTGATGTTCTGCTTTATCAGTCAGTATGTCCTTCTCCATGGACTACTTCTTCCTAACTGAGTGCTCCCATACAAGAAAAGGGCCAGGTTTCGGAGGGAAGAATCTTGGTTTAGTATTGGATATATTGAGGTTGAGGTGGTTATGGGACAAGTATAAATACAAGGAGATTCAATTATATGCATGTAAAGTGAGACCATCTTTGTTGTTTAATTTTCTACTCAAGTTCCTAAAGACTTTATGAGTGCAGCTGATGGATGAGAATGGCTAGTCTCTTAGGGTCAGGTCTACTGAGATGTGCCTGTACAGTATTCTGCTTCCTGAACCAAGACCTGTCCTGCTTCCACTCATATATGTAACTCTTGCAGTTATTAATGTCACTGTCACAGTTTTCTGTGTGACATTTCCACGCAGATTTCTATTTTATGACCTAGGGGCACTTGGTAGGTTGTATCCTTCCATCTAGACTTATTGGAGTCCCGAATTGATAAAAATCCCCCAGGGGGAAAAAGGAATTTCTGTGTTCATGTAGATACACGTGAGTTAACGTAACTTGTGCAAATTGTCGCTATTGATTAGTAGTCTCCTGCCCGCTTCCTTTGCTGGTTGTATTTATAGCTCACATCCCTGGTAATTGTTGAGCAGCATAATATGGACCAGATGGTTTCATTATTTTAAGTTTCACATTTTGAATTCAAATGTTGTGGCTGATTGCCCTTCGGTGGCCAGCTGTGTCCCACTGAGGAGAAGACGAAACCAGACCACATATCAAAGATCCTGGGGCAGAGACTATGGACAGTCAGTCCTGCGGAGCTGGTGGCATTTGAGGCTTCCACTGGCTCCTCTGCTCTTAGTCACACCTGGCAGTTCAAACTGAAGAGGCCAGGAGAGTGTGAGACTATGCATTGACGACCTTCTGATTCACTCAGCTGGCTGCTGACAGCATTGGATGTGGAATGGCCCTTAAACAGCAGGTGAATGCAATTTATATGTTAGGCATGCTAACTATTGATGCTAATAGTTTAAAATAAGAGTTATCAATCTGGGGCCTAGCAGGAAAGAAACAGCATGATCATATGGGATCATTGGAGAAGGTTTATTGGTGTGGGTTAAGGAAAACAAGGCACACAGTGGGGAGCCTTCTGGGCTTAAAGGGCCAGGAGGAAAGGGAATCCAGAACCCAGATAGAGTAGTTACAGCAATAAGAGCTGGTTCTATGGCCTATATGAGAGGGGCACATAGAAATCCCTGTCCCAGGCAGGGAGGGAATCAGCCCAATAGGTGCTTACATCACCCCATCTTCCTTGGCACGTCTAATTGGCTGAATGTACAGACATTTATAAGGCAAGGTAGTTGGTTACTACAATCCTTTAAAGAGTCTTGGGACACAGAGAAGGATGAACAAGGACAAGGCGTGAATTTGTTCTTGTTGTTATGTACTGTTGAGTTAGTTCCAACTCTTGGAAACCCCAAGCACAAAAGAATGAAACAGTTTCAGGTCTTGCCACGTTTCATTACAACGCTTTACTTTGTCTTCTCGACCTGCTTTTTGAAAATTTCGGTTCGGCTCTTTACTTCATCATTGCTTCTTTTTGTGCCTTGGCTACTTTATGTTCAAGAGCAAGTTTCAGAGTCTCTTAGAACATTCACTTTGGTCTTAAATGACCCTTTGCCTTATGCATGCATGGTGTTCTTGATGTCATTCCATGATGTCATCTGGTCTACAGAATGTTCATCTGTTCTTAAGATGATCTCTCAATTCAGTATGTATGTAAGGTTGTATTTTGGATCTTGTGGACTTGTTTTTATGTCTTTTTTATTGTGGGCTCATACAACTCATATCATGATCAATACATACATTAGTTGCATGCAGAACACATTTGCATATTTGTTGCCATCATCATTCTTGAAACATCCTCCTCGTGGACTTGTTTTAATGTTTGTAATATTCAATCTGAAATTGTATATGAATAACTAAGGATATGTTCCATAGGCAGCCCCTGATCTTGTTCTTGGCTTCTGATATTGAGCTTCTTCATCATCTCTTCCCACAGAGACAGCCCATTTTAGTTCTAGTGAGGTCCACGATATAGTCACTGTTCACATTGGTGTTTGCATTGAAGCAGTCTTCGGTTTTACAAAATTCTATCATGAAATCTCTAGCTTTGTTTCTATCAGCAAGGTCATATTTTACAACTATTGATCCTTATTTTTTTCCAGATTCACCTTGCAATTACCAGTGATAAGTGCATCTAGAGGGGGCCAAAGGAATTTCCGTAGGGTAGTGGGTACATGTTGGGCTGCTAACCTCATGGTCAACAGTTTGAAACTACAAGCTGCTCCATGGGAGAAAGATGAGGCTTTCTACTTTCAGAAAGAATTAGTCTTGGGAACCCACAGGGGCAGTTCTGCATTGTCCTATGGGGTCACTATGAGTCGGAGTTGACTCCTCAGTGATAATGAGAGATGTAGGCTTCTGAGAATTGACGTTTACATTTAGCATTAAAATACTCTGATTTAGATACCTGGGAGGAAAGACAAATAGGATTGTAGGAATTATCTTCAACTTTACAAGTGGATGTCTATTGCAGTCTAAAGTTGTTCCGGGTCTTACCATTCCTACTTGAGTATTCGTTTCATTGCTTCATAGCATATGCTTATCAAACACTTTTTCATTTTTGCCAATCTGACAGGTATCAAATACATTTTCATTTCCTGATTACTAATAGGGCTGAGTATATTTTCATATTACTATTGCCCATTCATTATTCCTTTCATGTGAGTTAGCTGCTCCTGTCTTATGCTCATATTAATTTTTTCTTTCCTTTTTACTGATTTGCAGAAACTATCAGTATATTTTAATACTATTTTTTAATGGAAATTGGTCTTTATTTTCCATCTACCTCATTTCCATGTAAGAACTGCTTAAGACCACTCAGTGGTTGTTCCTATCCATGCAGTGTCTTGTGTGGTGGAGGGTGCGGACCAGTCTTCAGTGGCGGACTGAGCGCTCCATTCAGTGGGGCACTGCTGGATGGGCAGGGAGAGCACCTGCACGCCCTCAGACCAGTCGGCCACCTCGTGCTGATGCAGTAAACTCGGGAGCAGGAACAGTCCGTTCCCCCTGAAACTCTTCCTTGGTCACAGCCTTCTCAGCAGCGTCCTGCTCTTCCTTTTCAATCTCCTCTGAGTCTCTGTGGAAATAGAGATCAGGCATGACCTCCCACGCATGTTCCGGGAGATGGT